>WBMZ01011158.1:17359-119378 GCA_013400975.1 Atrichornis clamosus
CCTTCCTTCCTTCCTTCCTCCCTCCCTCCCTCCCTCCCTCCCTTCCTCGCTCCCTTCCTCCCTTCCTTCCTTCCTTCCTTCCTTCCTTGCCTGCCTGCCTGCCTGCCTGCCTTCTTTTTTCTCCTTCTCTCTTTTTCTTTCTTTCTCCTTCCTTTCAACCTTTCTTACCAAGAAATTACAATATAAATGCCCTATAAATTAGCAATATAAAAATACACTTAATTGATACACCTCTGTACATTTTCTAGCAGGACTTGTAGCATTTTATAGCAAGACCATCTTTTCTGTGGATGGAAAACTTTTCAGAAGCAGGGTTGTTGCCTGTGGTATGAAACAGCATAGCTAATGCCATGAAACAGGCAGAGAGTCAGCATGTGGTCTGGCTTCCTTCTCCTGACAGGGCATATGCCAAAAACCCATAAAAAATTAAAAATAATGTGCAAGCTTTTACACCGTATGTGAGCAAGTACTGTTCCACTGGGTTCTTCCATGGGTGTTGTTCCAAGGAACATTTGCAAGAAAAAAAGGCTGGTTTGGCTCGTCTGAGGGCCCTGAAGGTCCAAAGAATAAGCAGCTCTTCTCAACCTGTCTAGATTCAAAGATATTTAAGGGGTGAGCGTGGCACTTTTAGATGGACTTCAATGAAAATCATTTTTAGAGTGCTTGTATATTTTGCACTTATTTGTACTTTTAGAACTGTGAGATTTATGGTTTTTTTTTTTCTAAAACAGAAATGGAACTTTAAGTAGACGTACTCATGCTTTGCATGACCACATCTTGTAATACTCTGCAAGCTTTTTGTGTTGAACTGAGGTAAAAATTCTCATTTTAGTAATGAGATAAAGATTCAGATTGTGGAGTAAACCTGATGATCAGTAACAGCTGATTTTGGTAAGCAAGTGAAGACTTTAGAAAGTGTTATTATTTCAGAATAGCTCCAGATCACACTTAAGAGTAATTTAACCAATTCTTGGAAAAAAAACCCCAAACCAACAAAGGAAGACTATTTTGGCAAAGAATATACAGTCTTGTAAATGGAAATTAAATGCAACAGAATTTGACTTGAATCTAAAACAGTTTATATAATTCAGCTGAAAGGTTTGATATTATCTCCTCTTCAGTCTACAAGCAGATAAAAGCTCAGGGTAGTCTGATGAGCATTTACTTAATTTGTGATCCCACGTGTTTTTCACTGCTACATTTAAAAAATGTAAAGTTCACAGACCACTCATACCTTAAATTCTTATTAGAACAGACTGGAATTATGCTCAAAAGAAACTGGTTTTCTCCCATGTGATTTTTGCTTCTTACTTATGTTTACATTTTATTTTATCCTTCTTCCAGGTCAACAGGTAAGAGTAAGTTTTTGAGGTCACATCATTCAGCATTTCATTCTGTAAAAATTAAACTTTTTGTTCTATAAGAAATATCAAAGCTGGTTATGCAAGTCAAACTTCACAGCCTGCCCACCCCCCAACTTAAAGCAATGGGGGATGTTGAGAAATTTTAAGAGTAAACAAATAAATATTCATTCTCTTTCCATCCCCTAATTTGTTACAGTTTGTAGGATTAAACAGGTGAGCAGCAGAAGGCTTAAAGGCCTTTCCAAGAGAGGAGTTGCAGGCAAAAACCCCTTTGGAGATTGGAAAATGTCAAGTACCTTTTAAAGGAAAGTTAATTTAATTAAAGTTTATTTGATTGAAAATGGTGAAAAAACAGCTAATGTACAATGTTACGAGGGTGCTAGTTTTGACATTAAAGATAGAAAATAAGTTCAAAATACCATAAAATTTGTAGTGTTTTATAAACTCTTAATAGAATGACATTTTCCTTCCTCTTCCTGGAACAGTCTGAATCTGACTTCTACAACTCTTATTACTGCCTTAGAGTCTTTGCAAATACAGCCTCCTCATGGGATCCTTTCTGAGGATTTTTCTTGGAGGTGAAAATGATGCTTTGCTTTAGAATCAATCCCATGGCAGCCCTGAAGATATTTTTGGTTAGTTTTCATCAGAAACAGGAGAATTAAAAAGCTAAAAACAGCAGTTAGGAATCCTCTTCTGAAAACAAAATAATTTCCAGCTTCCAATGAGGAATTAACATCAGGATTGGATGAGTTTGGTCTAATGTTTTCCCCTCAGCTGGCTACTCAAGATGGCCTAAGTAGGTTTATGTCAGGAGCAGTTGCTGGTGCTCCACCTGTATCAACTTCAGCCAACTCATCACATCACACTGCAAACCCGTGCAGCCACAACTTGCCTCTTCTGGATGAATTAAAGAGCCTTGGTCTAATTCTCGGTCTGCAGCAAATTAATTAGTTAATTGAGAGTTAAATAAAGTCTGAGAAAAATTTTAAAACTGAGCACCTGTGCACTGATCTGGAGTTTGCTCTTCTGTGATAAGAAAATTCACATAGGCCGGTGTTGGAAACCAGGGAACCCTCTCCACTTCCAAGTGCTGTATCAGTGCACTGAAATGCAGGTGGGTGAAATATTCCAGACTGTTTCAAGGGTAGCAAAAATTTTCAGTAGCAATAGAATTTGTGTAGAAGCAGCTAACACAGTAGTGGACATGTGTTGGGGCAGTCCTGTCTCACTACTGAGTAGCTGTCCAGGGAGGTAAAATTGAAGGTAAATTTCTTAAGATGATTAAAAATAACATATGCATAATCTTTAATAAGCTATTAATTAGGAAGATGCCTACTTTTAAAGCATCTGCAAAACTGTGCTCTGGAATATCTGCTTATGCATGAGGTAGCATAGACAGGCTGAGCCAGAGGCACAGGGAAACAGCAGGCACAAAAATCCCTCCAGTGTTTGGATATATGCAAATAATGCATTAGCTTTCCATGAGGAATTTGTGAGCAAATTAGCATCCAGGTCATCAAACTGCATGTTTTTGTCCCAGGCTGATCTGCTCTCAGAGAAGAGAGGTAGCTGGCACCGGTGCCACCCCCATGTTGCTCTGTGGATGGTTGTCATTAGTGATTACAACCTTCATGTCTTTAATTACTGAGATGCTTTAATTCAGTCTGATACAAAATGAATTTAAGGCTCTGTGGATTCTCATTTGTGGTTTTTTAAAAACAGGGTTTCGTAACAGAGCCTGAAATTTAGTTCACTCTGAACTTTCTAGAAGTTGCTGACTGTCAGTGAGTTTGGAACAAGTTTTGACCAAGACAGTTTATGGCTTTCTGGTAAACCACATGGAAATTTGAGGATTTGGAGGCATTCCCTTGTACTCATTATTTCACGTCTGAAGAGAAATCTCAGGGTATTAAATTTTCAGGTTACTGGGGTTTTTTTTCAGTCCAAGTCAGTAAGTGCTTTTGTCCACAAGGGCCCTTCAAAATAGACATTATCTACATCCTAAACAGCAAAAAATTATGCATATGGAGTGGAAAGTGATTTATAAAGCTTATACGGAAGCACTAATTTATTTGCAGATTTGTAATACATCTATACAAAAAGATTTTTCTAAATGTACTTGAATGGCATAATCATGTAGGCCAACTAATGCAAAACAACAATCTGATTATCTTCCTTTTGTCTTGTGGCATTCAGTATTGATCGAACACAAAAATAGGAGCCAGATAAAGAACAGCACTGAGTTCAGTGACTAGTGTAACTCATCCTCTTGGTTAAGCATTTCAAGAAAGAAAAAAAGTGTTTATCTGCAGTCAAAGCTGCCACTGCCAGTAAATGGCTTAGAGAAATGCCCTTGGTGCAACCCTTAGAAGCATGTACTTAATTTTACTTAAAATATGGATGCTTTGCTTTGAAATGCAAAGAACATATCATAGCATAAAAGTAATTTTAGAACAATATAATTAAAAGTGCCCATATATTCTTTATTTGGCTGTGATCAACAGTGATGTTATAGTCGGCATCCCTATTGCACTTGCCAAGCAAATGGAGAAACAGTGATGGATGGGCTTGTGAAAAATGTCAAGAAATGGATGTACAAATTACTAAGGGTATTTTTAGTGCTTGCCTTTGAGAGCCTTGCTTCAGGAGGGAAATCGGGACTTCCATAGGTACTTGTGAAGAGTGAGAAATCAAAATTATGCTTGGAGTGAGGATCTGCCTACAGCTAGCTGATGTGGTATATTAGGAGAAAAGGGTTTTCCCAGAACTTTTGTCATCCTCTGAGAGCTTGTAGGGAGAAGCATTCAGTTGCCACCCAGAGACTTGAGGACCATTCCCTGCAATGTGGGCTATGTCCCTGCTGAGCCCCACGTTGCTCCTCAAACTGTTCTGTCTCTTTGGGCTCTCAGTTTGCCCCAGTTAAGCCATTTCCTCACCTTCTAAGGTCTCCCCAAGTGGCCAAAGTTGAAGCCCAAAGACGAGTAACACAGACACAAAAGGCTTGTGGGGGATCCTTTATTGACTGGCTTGTTCCATGGTAACTAACCAGGATTATCAACACACAAGATTTTTACTCTCTGTATTTATAGGTCAGTACCATATAGGAATTAGCACAATGTTTTCTGAAACTTAAGCATATGAAAACTGGCTGGCACTGCAGCCTTTGTTCCTGTCAGCAGCGGCAAAAGCAGGAGAGTGTGAAAAATGTGGTCTGTGAGCCTTTTGAGGAGAGACAAAGTGGGAGAAGAGGTGCCAAACCTCAGGTGTAGATAAGCTATTTCTACAGGAGTCAGCTGACAGGCTGGCACTACAATGTGTTATAAACCATTCCTGCCTATAAGTTAGCTACTGGTTTCAGCTGCTTCTGGGGAAAGCAGAAAGTACAAGTTACCTTATCCTTTGCAAATAAGCTTTCACCCTGTAATGGAGGAACAATATAGTACAATTTAGTTTTGTATTTTTAATCTGTTACTTTGCTCTGATATTATGCCAGAATTTGTTGGAAAAGGAAATATAAATATCTACACTCTAACATATAGTCAAATAGGATTTTTTGAATATGTAAATTGTAAACCCAGGTGGAACTGGAAGCTCATTAGCTCAGTAAAAGGTTGTTTTCAAGAAACTTTTAATAGACTCTAACCACTAATCTTATCACCAGTTTACACTTGCTACATCTATCAGTGAAATTTAGGAAGGCTGAATAGGAGAATGTGTCTTGAGTTGTCAAGAGCAGGGCTGCACTGAAAAAGAGAAGGTACAGTTTATAAACAACTGCTGCTTACAAGGCAGAGGGGAAGAAAACCTCAGCATGGTCAACTAAAACGAGCTGAAACCTTTTGAGGGAAGACGTCAGGTCTCCCCGGCAGGCTGGCCAGCCTCCCTGTGTTACAAGGCCTTTTCCATGCAGCCATTTGTGTTCCTTGCTGAAATTTTGGTCTGCTTTGCCCCACAGGCTTCACCCATCCAACATCCACCCGCTCCTGTTCCGTTGGGTAGCAGCGGATGTGTGTGGTGAGAAAAAGCAGCAAAGGAGTGTACGAGAGCAGGCTGTTAACCCAGAGGTAAAAATAGTATCTGTACTGTGTGTCATCTAAAGTGAAACTCTTGAACATCCCTGGACCAAGATGTTTAATTTTATCTCAGTTGTACAGTAGTCTGTGCCCTCCAAGACACGTTAATACACCGTGAAAGCTTTAATTTTGATGCTACCAGCCAGACTTCTCTCCTCAGGGCTGGGTTCCTAGGCTGTGCTGTAAAGAAAAAGAGAGGAAGAAAGAAAAAGAGGTTTAAAACGGTTTTTTTTTTTTTTTAGGCCTGCTATCCAGTGAAACTTTAAGGGATTATAAACCATATCAGTAGCTACTGAAGTCTTTAGTCATGAGTATTTTTTACAGAAAATGTCAAAAAGCATCACAGAATGTGCTAACTGTAGCTTTCTTTTACCGCCTGATCCTGAGTGTACGTGCAAGTGTTAAAAAATGAGTATTTTAAAAGAAAACTTGGCAGTAGAACATCTAGCATTTTCAGGAGAAAATGTGTATTTCTTTTGATGTGGATCATGTGTTAGCAGGGAGGGATAATCAGAAAGTACCATAGTCACTCAATATCATACCATACATAATTCTTTTATAAATAATTCTCAGCAGATATGACTAATTTAACACACTTTGGCATTACTTGTTAGTGCTGTGGGATATGCTTGCAGCTGTAATTTCAGATCCTTAATGTTTATTATGTTACCCTCCATTTTGGTGTTATTAAATCTTGCCTGGTTTTTTAAAAAATTCTCCGATTTTCTTTTATTCCCATACTATTCCTGTTAGGCACAGTTTATTAAAAACTCATATCATATTGCATGTTAAATGATAAAGCATGTGTGGTTTTGCTAAAAATCATGGCAGTAGTAGTGACTAGTACTTGGAAAATAGATCCCTTGCCTAGCAGGGGTGCGATAATAGCAGGGATATAAAAGTCTGCTATCTTTGTGTTACAACAGCATTCAAAAGTCATTTGGGCAAAACACTTAGCAGAGAGCACAACCCATTGTACAGGTGAGCACTCCATAAAAACACTCTCTGTATGTAAGCTGAGACACTACAGAAACACTCGAGAAAAACTTGAATTATTTATTTCCACATGTTACCCTTTAAAAGCACTTTAAGATCACTCCAAAACACTCCTGTCAGCACACAGCAATCTCAGGAACAGGAGGAGATGAAAGACACACTACCTGGGAGAGGCTTTGGAGAGTGGAAGTGCAGATAACTATTGCTTAAATGGGCCAGCACTGCCTGTCTCCAGTCCTGTAGACACTGTGGTAGGACTGAGACATTTATTTCAATTTTGCTAACAGTTTTGCCTTCAAATCCCCAGGCCATGATTGCCACATGAGACTGTCCAGCTTTGATCCACACAGAAGACTTGTCTGCACTCAAAACGGGGCTCAGCCGTGCAGTTACC
The DNA here is from genome assembly GCA_013400975.1 of Atrichornis clamosus. Taxonomy (NCBI): domain Eukaryota; kingdom Metazoa; phylum Chordata; class Aves; order Passeriformes; family Menuridae; genus Atrichornis; species Atrichornis clamosus. The sequence continues at coordinate 24,190 of WBMZ01011158.1, forward strand.
CCCAGCCTTTCCTCCTGGTTGGATGAGCCAAGGGACAGTCAGTGTCTGTGCCCAAATGGGTGTGAAAGGGTATAGATCCTCTCCCGGTTTCTTCCAAGAGAGAGTGGACAGGCAGCATCACAGAGCCTGAAAGAACAGAAGTTATTTCACTGCCTAACAGAGCGGTGGCCTGAGCAGGCCCTTGTTCCCTCATGCCTTTTTCAGTTCAGCCTTCTTGTGTGGTAACTTAAAACAATTCTCTGAAAAACATGAAAAACCCCTGCAGTTTTACTTTCCTTTAAGTGTGTGCTTGTGCCATGCAACGTTCCCACTGGATGTGGCAGTGAGGCTTGAAAGGTGAAGGAACACGAAGCCAAAGGCAATGCCAAAGGGTCGCTCTTGCAGTTCCTTGTGCTGGTGGTCGGGATTTGTGGCAGCATTTACTGGCAGCAGTACAGAGTCCCTTACCTTGCTTTGGTGCTGCCAGCGTGTGAGGGAGTGCTCATGTCTGTCACCGAGCTCTATTCATGGCTTCTTCCTTCCTTTTCATCTGCTTCGTACCAACGTTTATTTTCTTCCTTAAAAGGATAAAAAGAGTAGATCAGACAATTTATTCCTACCATATTTTTAGATTTTTTTCTGCCTGTCATTTTAAACGAAAAAGAAATGAAGAGAATGAAATTCTGTGACAGTCAGTTGAGTGTAAATGTTTATTGCTAACAAGTGTGAAATTCTACAATTCTGGTTTCCAATGATGCATTAACCCCAAGATTATGTTTTTTTTAAACTGGCTTTTGAACAGTGCAGAGACAATACTGTCAAAACAATTATTTGTCTGGAGCTTCAAAAATCATGGATGCGATTCACACTCTAGTAAAAATCAGTGCAATACATTTCAAGAACTTCTGTGCTTTTTAAAGTCCCACCAAGGGTTAGAGCTTCCAGGGATGCCCAAATACAAATTCAGCTGCTTTGGGCTATAACATCGTTTTGAGGTGAGTATCTTGCTTGCTCTGTGGGAAAGGAAACACATAGATCTGTTTTTGACAATCTCCACTGCAGATCTGGAGGCAGGACTGAGCCTGCTGGTTACACTTACATCTCTCTGCTGTTCAAAAGGAGGCTCTGGCTGTTCTGCCTTTTCTGTCAGAGCATGGTTTTGTGAAAGGTGATATGGCCAAGTTTGCAGGACAGAATACTGTAAAACTTGGATAGTTCTGCATGGCGATAGAAAAGCCATTTCAGCAGTATAACTGAAAGCTGATAACCTAATTTGACCTGCTTTTAACTGAATGTCCCATTAAAATCCATGACAGTTGGTGCTGTTAAAAATCAGATAAAGTATTTGTAACAGACTTTTTGTTGGAAAATACTGATTTGTCAAAATTGGAAAAGTTTCCTTTCAGTGTGTTGCTTTGCTCATGAAATATGAGGAAAAAACCCTTTGAAACAGTAGGAATATTTTATTTAAGCAATTTTTTAAAAAAAACCCACATTTAGTCTCCTCTTATAATTCAATTTGGTGATTAATATATTTCTAAAAATAAACTGAAGTCAAATAAAACGTTTACAAAATATTGAAAAGAAATGCTATTAAATGAGAGTGATTCAGTACATAGGTAGTGCCTGAAAGCACTTGAGTTTTTCAATTTATGAAGCACAGAAACATAAAGCCTCACCACAAAACAAGAACAGAATATGGATTTCCTAGAAATGCTGTTGAGCTAAAGAAAGCAACTCACCTCCTCCCACTGAAGAACTCTGTGAAAGTCTCATAGATCACTGAGTCAACAGTTCACTGAAAGTTTTTAGAGATGACCTTGCAAAGATTTCTTTTCCCAAGGTTCTTCAGTAACCACTGCTCACAGGTCAAATGAGCTTTTCTGTTCTGTAATGGAAATATTCAGAAGACAAACCTGTGATATTTATTGCACTTTACTGAAAAGAATCCATATGTCCCTTCTGAAGAAAACACCTCTAGTTGAAATTATTGCATGCAGGATGGTTTATAGACTATAAAAGACAAATTGTGGAGAAAGCTCTGTCTTCTTTTAGGTGAACAAATTTTCAATTGAAAGGAAAGCTGCACAAGTAGGTAATAAAGCAAAATAAAATGCAATTTGATCTAACTAGAACTTTGTTTTCCAAATGTATCAGACATATCATTTACAAAATTTAGAATTAAATTCTGTGTAAAAAATTTAAATATGTATTAATATTTAAAAAGTATAGTAATTAGCCCAAAAATTATGCATTTGTCTAACAAGTTAATAAAAGTGTGTCCTTACCTCCTCACGTGGAACTTCATAATTTACGACTAGATAAACCAAACCTGGGATTCTGGGATTATTCATTGGTTTCATGTGGGTTTTTAACATCAAATTTAGTCATACCTAGATTGGTATCAAAAATCATAAAGGTTTTTGTGTATCACTATCATCTTCCTGCCTATGGGTGACTACATTTTAACTTCTCCTGAAATAGGAATAACATTCAGCAAGCAGTAGGGGAAAAAGCTAAAGAAATTACTAAAAAGCACTAAAGTTCTCTACGTTTCTTAGTGTAAACTGGGGCCCCTGAATTCAGTGAAGACTTTAACCAGATCAAAATTAGACTTACTGAATGTCATGTTTTGCCTTGAATTCCATTTGTAACATTCACAAGTTTTTAAATATGGAAAATCTATGGGTTTTTTTTATGGCTACCTGGTCCTTGGGCAGCACATGAGACCAGGCAAATGTTTTCTGGAGAAACACCTTCAAATTTCAGACTATGTGGCTCTTGATGTCCCTGCCTTAGAGTTTGGACACTTTGCTAATTTTTGGAAAAAATTAACAGAAATCACATGAGATTTTATTTTTCATTAGAAAGTCCAGCATTTTCTACAGAAAGGAAAGCCGCTCCACTCTGTCTGACAGCTTCAGGGGAGGCACCAACATTGAAATTAATGTGCTCAATATGTTTTGAGAAGAGCAACAGACTCTGCTTGAGTCTGAGCAGGCCAGAGATTGCCTGCGTGGGCTTCTCTGCAGGCAGTGTTGGCCCTTGCGTGGAAGCCTGTAAATCTTTAATGGCAGCTTTGCTCCTCTGCTTTTGCTGCCCCGTTATATTTTTCACGTGTTTGGGTGTGCCTCTTGACTCTGTGAGGTGATTTATATGTGTTAGTTTAGGAAATAATGCTTTGAAAGATAAGGGTTTCCTCTGCTAGCTGGAGCATTTCTTTCTACCCACGCAGGACAACATTTGTTGTTTTATACAAGTGTCTGTTGTTCAATATCCTGGAAAAAGAAGGAGCAGGGAAGACCATTTAACAGTCTTACCAGCTGCTCACCCACCTTTGAACACACATCAAAGAAGTGGTTCCAGGGGGAAAGAATAATTTATTTTTGCAGCAAAAGTTTGCAAGGACAATTTAGTCATCTGGTAACTGTAGCAACGAGGGAATGTGTTTGATACTAGCTTTCATGTAGAGTGGAAAGAAAGGAAGTAGTTTCTTCTAATGAAAATATATGTGGGGGTTTTTCTGTTGACAAAATTAAGGAAATTGTGCAAAAAGACAGAGTTACTAAAAATGTTTTCATGCATCATACCACATTGTAACTATTACCTTCTTGCTATGTTTTCTTAACAAGTAATAGTTCTGGAATTTTCTTGAAAAACTTTATGTAAATATAAGTTGAAAATTTTTTTTTATATTGTGCAATTGAAATCTGGAGAAGGACTTTTTACAAGGCCATGGAATGATAGGACAAGGGGGAATGGCTTAAAGCGGAAATCAAGTAGGTTTAAGTTGGATATAAGGAAGAAATCCTTCAGTATGATGGTGGTGATGCACTGGATCAGGCTGCCCAGAGCGGTTTTTGATATCCCCATCCATGAAAGTTCTCAAGGCCAGGTTGGATGGGGATTTGAGCAGCCTGTTCTAGTGGAAGGTGGCCCTGCCCATGGCAGGGTGATCTTTAAGGTCTCCTCCAATCCAAACCATTCTAATATTCTATGATTTACTTTCAATAAATTACTCTTCAAGATCCTAAGTAATTTCCAGATGGAAATTTAGATGGATACCTTAACCTATTTGTGCCAGAATGTTCTAAATGTTGAAAAAATAACATTGCTCTTTTATGCCATACTGTGAAGGAAAATTGAAGATTAAGGTCAATGCAATTAGTCTAAGACTGCCAAACCAAACATGCTAAATTTGGTCACTGTATTCAGAATAATTTTCATTACAGAACACAGGCTTTGATTTAAGCTGTTAAAAAGAATCTGATGGCCACAAATTATAGTTCAAATTACTGCATGATCAAATGATAAAAATAACACCTGTGGCTGAAAATTCAGTGGTGTGGCTATAAGAGCTGTCTCATTGTTAAATCTTTAGTTAAACCTGTGATCCACGGTTGTTGGCAGAAGCAAATGTGGCTTAAGGTTTAGGAGACTGAACTATGTTTTAAAAAATTCATTAATTTGTCAAATGTCAGGCTAAGAAGTGATTTAAAGTATTTTTGATCTGCAAAGGATACCTATGTACTTCCTCCACGACAACAAAAGCTTACCTTCCATCCTGTTTGGATACCAATAAAAATAAGTTACCTTGTGACTCTTTCCCATCTGTGGTACTCAGGGATTAGTTCCGTGCTTGACTAGTCAGGATCTCCTTCTGTACCTAACCAGGGAGTGTCCATCAGAAAATTGCTGCTGTCTTGTTCCACATCATCAGTTTAATTTGCTAATGAGGATCACCTTGCAAGCCATGTATATAACCTTGTTCCAAGGGTGTCTCTCCACACCTGCTCACCAAGGATTGGGTTTCTCCTGGTGTAGAGGTTTGCTAGCATGGTCTCTACTGCTTGCAGCTATTTAGCTGGTAAGAAATGGATAATTTGGTGTAAAAAAGCCTCTCATCGCTGTTCCTGAACCAGAAACTTCCTTGGAAATCAATGGATACTTGCTGCTGCCTGGGTTAGATCTTCTTGAGTGAGCACCTGTGATCTCCTGAGGTACAGAACAAAACTACAAAGATTCCAATTTAGTTTTTTTTGTTATATTATTATCTGTTTTATCTTAGCTGGTACCAGTGAAAGTACTTGATTCATAGCACTGCATGTTAGATCAGATTCAGATTTTTTTGACTTGAAGTATCTTTCCCAAAGTTATTCTACATTTATTTTTTCAGTTGTGTTCAAGTAAAATAATCTACAAAATGGAGCCTAGGCTGTCAAGCATTTTAAGATTTCTTTAAGTGCTTGGGAAAAACTTCTTAGTGTGGACCTGCTTGAGGTGAGAGCTATTGTAGTGCAGAGCAAGCAGGAAAGAGATTGTAATCATGACGGTCTGGGCTTGTTTGGGTGAAATTCCTTGTCTTTTGATACTGCACTAGAAAAGGGACAAAATAACCAATTTAAATGCAACTATGCAAATAACTTTTAGCTTAAATGTGCTTAGAATTCTGTGAATGCAGATGGTGGAGGCTGGGTGTCATTTAAAAATGCAGTGATAAAGGAATATAATTTCTGGTAGCTAAGCCAAACTTCTGCCACTAATATTGATATGCTTAAGATGCAATGGGAAAAATCCAGTTATTTGTGGTATCTTACAGAGGCCTATGATTAGGCAGATAATAAGAGCAGCTATAAACTTGATGCTTTCAGCTTAGAAAAACATTCTCATAAAACCAAGTCAGATTATCTAGCTGCTGAAGAGATAAGGTGTCTGTTTTTCAGTTGTGGGTCATATAAAAAGATAACAGAATTGAACATAAGCTTTACTGAACACCCTTAACTACTGCTATAGTTTTGAAGGTGAAAGAATATTTAAATGGAATCTTTCTCAAGAGTTTGTATGCTGTAGCCTATAATACAATGTTAATTTTACTCTAAACAATAGAATAATTCAGGGAAGGACAGGCCCATTTGGCAGGCACAGGTGTTTGCTGTTTTGAATCCTGGTGTAGCTTCACACCTGACTCTCTGCAAATCCAGATAAATCAACCTATCAGTAAATTTACCTCCTGCTCTCTATTTCTGAAGCTTAAAAATCAAAGTTTGAGCGATCCTTGCTAGGAGCCAAGAAAAGGCAAAGCTTTCCTGTAGTGCTCTACTATAGCTACAGTCTGCAAAAATTTCAGTATAGTTTTGTAGGAAGATCTAGGCTGGTGTACCATATGTGTGTTTATCATACTCAGAATTCAATTGATTGTAAAGAATAAGCTCAGTGAAAGCATGTAAAAAATGGTTGAACAGATTTTCTTTGAAATAAATTCCTAAAATATTCCTTACTTTAAATTGAATCTAACAAATGCCAGTGAAAATTTGGAGAAAAGCTGTAATCAAGACTAAGAAAATTTAAATAGTAGAACTCAGTACTTTAGGAGAAGAAAATGTTTTAATTTGTTAATGGAAAATAAGTTTAATTCCTATATGAGTTTAGTTCAGCATTGCTGGAAGACAAAACCAAAGCCAGTGTAAAAAATATTGTAGCAGCACGGATAATGTTACAGGTGCACAGTAAAGCACATCAATGAGCTGAGAGCCACTGGAAACTAACACAGCTGAGAAACTGAAATCAGTGAGCTAAATCACTGGACACTGGTGTGGCTGAAAAACCCAAAATGCTGGTGGAGAGCTGAAGTTCTCAGGAACCATTAGCTGGTGGTGGAGCCAAGGCAGCTGGTCGTGGGGACACAGCAACAGGCAACACCAGTCTTTTGGTGAAGCTTTCCATAGACTGGTTTTGGGATCAATGAAGCTTAATGCTTTTATTAATGATCTGGCACAGATATGAGCACGCTTACATGATTTGCTGAAGAGACCAAGCTAAGAGAGATTGTCAATAAGGCTTGAGATGTCCTACAGGAAGGATTGTATGACCCTGATTATGGTAATAGAAATGAAATGAAGATCAATAGCACAAAGGGAAGGGTCCTTCTCCTGGGCATTAATAGCAGGAATGCTAGGTATTGGCTGGGAGCTGATTCTGCTATGGAATGCAGGCTTTTAGTTTACAGCAGGTGCAGTCAACCCTTTTTATTCTTGTAGTTGTCATCTTTTAACCTTATGAAGCAGGCTTTGTGTTTATGAAAGGGTTCATACATATTGTGTGTTAATAGCTTCCTTATGATCACTATTGTGTGTCTTGTCTGATTCACGAGCTGTTCCGTCTGTATGTGAGAACATAAACCTGATGGGGTGAATGATGCAAAGAACCTACTTCCTTGTGTTTACCTGTGAGAGAGGGAGGGAAAAAAGAGAGAAGCAAGGAAAGAAAATTCAGTGTTCGCATACTTGATCATCAGCTCATTTGCATATTAGCTGAATATATGTTTTTTCCCCATCGAGATCAGAGGGTTCCTGTAAGAGCTTGAGGAAAGCTTTGGGTTGCACTTTAATGCTCTCATCCCCAGACACTTCATGTTCACAAGCACCAGGGCAGCACTGAAAAGGGGTTTCACTCACCAGCATGGGCTCTCCATGGACCCAGTGCCTCAAGCAGCTTCTGCCGGCTCCTCTGTGGTCCCTCCACGGGCTGTAGTGGAACACCCACCCCAGCCCCCGGAGCTGCTACCCCTGCCTGACCCAAGTGCTGCTGGGCAGTGTTTCGCCCTTTTTCAAAAATCTTTTCCCTGAGGTGTCTCAGCTGTGCCCCGGGTGGGGCTGCTGCAGAACCGACCTCTCCTCAGGGTCCCACTGCCGGCACAGCCACTGGGGAATGCGGCACAAATGTCAGGAATCTGGGAAATCCTCGGCACTGAGGTGTGTGCCTCAGACTGTTTTTGGCAGACCACGAGAGGAGATACTCAGGAAACACTGTCCTCCCCTCAGCCTTGGGGCAGGAAATGACTGTAAGTGCCCAGGACAGCTGATCCCCTGCCCTGATGCCACGGATTGAGGAAAAAGCAAATAGAAGCCCAGCTTGCACTGAGTGGAAAAGCTAACAAAATAAGTGACATAACTCAAGTTGCAGTGATTTGGGTGTGTCACTGATATGACAGGTATTTGGAAGCCTCCCCCCAGTAACGCTCCTCTGGCTGCAGGATGGGTTGGGCTGGTGACGCAGTCCAGATGATGACATCCAGATTTTTATCAGGACAGGACAAAGAGTTGTGTTTTTAAACTGAAAGGGAGTAGATTTAAATTGGACACAAGGAAGAAATTCTTCCCTGTGAGGGTGGTGAGGCCCTGGCACAGGTTGCCCAGAGAAGCTGTGGCTGCCCCATCCCTGGAAGTGTCCAAGGCCAGGCTGGATGGGGCTTGGAGCAACCTGGGGTAGTGAAGGTGTCCCTGCTGGTGGCAGGGGATTTGGAATGAGATGAACTTTAAGGTCCCTTCCAACCCGAACCATTCTATTCTGTAATAAGTGGGTCAGAAAAAAATTGGAGTGCTTCAGACTTGTTTAATATATTCATTAATGGCCTTGACATAAATATTACGAGTGTACTTAGAGAATTTGCTGAAAATGCAAAACCAAGAAACTCTAGAGGAATAAACCTGCTGGCCCAGGAGGCCTTGTTCACTTTGGGATGACCTGAAATTAATTTTTCATCTTTTTTGATCATTGAACTGAAACACTGTTTTTCGCACTGTTCTAGCAATAATAGCATTTATTTATGATGTGCTTTCCTGCCTTTGATAAAGTGCTGCTGGCAGGAGCAGAGAGGAAAGATGAACAGAAATGTTCCTCCATTTCTGGAAGAAAGCAGAAGACTGAAAGAAACCAAATGGGGAGAAAGTACGTTCCAGTACTAGTAAACACCATGGAGAAAAAATGTTATATATTTTGCCAAAGCATCCCCATGGAGATTTACCACAATTGAGAATTTTCTCCAGGAGCAATAGCTGGATTTCTTAAGTTTGCACCAAGGTCTTTAAAAACACGTATGGTTGTTACTGTAATAACTTCAAATATCCAGTGGAAATTTTGAAATTACTTAGCTATGAAAAACTGTGTGACTTGGGTGCAGTGTGGGTGCATTTTATCACCAACAGTGACCTGTGACTATCCTGCTCCACCTCAGATGTTCTGGCTGCTAAGGGGGATTAAAGCCAAAGCTCTGTCCTTGCTATTTGCTTAAAGGAAGTCAATGAACACATAAATAGAGTAATTTGTACAAAACGGTGTTCAGTGATGAAGAATCTATAGATGATGTGGGTGCTCTTGTTCGTTCTTGAGTTTGGCTTCTTCAGCAGTTCAGGATCCACAGGACCAGTTAGACATGGTAGATGGGCAATAAATCTCTGATGTATCTTGAAAAATCTTGGCATGGTTGGCAGTGGAGAAGGAAAAAGTTTTCTGACAGGTGTTTGGACCCTTGTGAGTGTTTCATTTTTGCCGTGTTTTGACTACTGCAGGCATGGCCACAGGTATGAAACAGCTGAGCAGATGTAAACCCCAAAGGGATGGAAAGATAAATGGTGGAGCACTGAAGGAAAAGGTAGAGAGGTTCAGAAGTAACTTCCATAGCAAGTTCATTTTCATGCTACAGAGTTAAACTGTTTTTCGGCACGTGTGCTCACCAGGGGGATCCTGAGCGTGGTCTGGGAGATCTGTTTGGGTTTTTCCCATACTTGATGGCCCTGGGTTTGGGTTTCAGCATTCTTCTAGCTCAGCAGGCAGCCGAGCTGTACCAAGCAGGATGTATTTTGCTGGACAGTTCCGGGTTCGGCAGAGGTGGCCAACGATGCCTGTGGTGCTAAACACTACTTCGGGAGCACCCTGAAATAGTATTATAGCCTTCATGGAATTTCCACTTTAAAAAAAAGAGCTTAATAGGAGAAGGCTTAATTCAGTGTTGTGCAACACATGAGCTTTAAGTGTGGGAGCATATCTGATGGCTTTCAAGGTCATTTGTCATTATGGAGCATTTATAGCAGCTGTGTAACAATTACTGTGTAATGGATACCTGCTCTCTCTAGAGTATGCAGAATTGATTTTTTTGTGAATTACTGATTGGATTGATTTTATACTTAAGAAAGTACTGGACAATTTAAGCACATAAGTTAGTTTGATCTCTCAGATACTTTGATTAACTATGCCAAACTAAAGCTTTAGGCATATTTGTCATGACAATTACAGAATGTAGAAATTAAAAAGGCCATTTAACCCTAGTTGTTCTCCTGACCGGACAAGAAGTTTTCTGCTATATGTTTATTACTGGTTTACTCATTAGCTCCTACTTAGTTCTAGACTTAGCTTATCAAGGGATATGATTTTATTTTTTCTCAATAGAATTTCTTTTTCCCCACAGGATATCAGTAAGTGGAATATATTAAGAGCTTTGCTGAAAATTTAATTGAAGCTGTGTCTTCTTCTCTTGGGACTAAATGTTATAATTAGTTAGGATGATTTTCCTGATATTCAGATTCAAGTTTGTTACAGTTTTGTTTGTTGCCTTTTTGGACTCTGAGAGGAAGGTATGGGTAGGTGGTGGCTCTGACAGTTATTACTGTTAGTGGGATGGAGAGCTTGTTATTAGATTGGAGAAGAATTATACAGATGTTAAAGCAAAATCCTAAGAGCTTGACTCTGTAGAAGATGTGAGGAGGGTTTCACAAGAGATTGGTCCCAGTGTGAAGCATGCTGAAGCACCAATATTTTCTTTGCTTTAATGAAAAGAGACAGGAGGGGACTTATCAGAGTGGATATTTTCACTTCCTGATTTCTTAGGAATAAGTAGACAGCCTTATGTCCTGAATAAGTTGCTAAATAATTCTGCATTTACCTTCTGGACTGTTGTTAGTCTCAGGCTGGGACTTGCACAGCCACGGTGCTGTTGTATTATTGATAACACCCCAACACCCAGCCTCCTTTTTGCCCTCAGTCTATCCTTCCTCCATGCCATTTATATACCATTACTGCAGTATCCAAACACCCCACAGTCTTCATTGCTTTTTCCAATTCCCCTGTGAATTAAGCAAATGCAGTTATTCTCATTTGAGAAGTACAGGACAAAGGCACTTGAAAACTGAAGGCCGTAAACTGAAAGATATTTATGCACTTTACACATTTAGGTGCCTAATGTGATTTTCTAAGGCATCCAAATACATTAAGCATCTAACTCCTGCTGACTGTGATGGAAGTTAAGTACTTAACTCATCCGGATGTTCTGGAAAATTGCAGATGGCTGTCAATCTGTCTCTTCATATTTAGTTACATAAATTTTTGAAAATACAAGTCTAGATGACTTGCTCTAGACCCCCAACTGATAATCTATTACATGAACATATTTTTCTTCAGCATTTCTGTTTTATATCAATTGGTTATTCTACTTAATAGATAATTTGTAATACTTTATCATGAAATATTATAAACATGGTACTTTAGCTATCCAGTTTCTCAGCAATTCAGCAATAGTACCACACTTGGTTTGAATCATGTTTAGATTAACTCTATCCTAAACCAGCTATTTTCTTAATGACATTTATCAAAGCAATTTTTGAAGTTGTTATAACTGAATGCAGTGTTTCAGTCAGGAGGAAGGAGATTGTGCACCAATACTTAGGTTTCTGCATGAAAGCTCTGTTTCATATTTCTTTTATTTAAATCATAGTGGTATTTGCTAAAGAAGAAAAATATAATTTTACATTCCTGAATTAATTCACTTAAGTCTGGGATGCTGCATTATTGCATCTTTATTGCAAGGTGTCTGAAAGCTCTGGTGAACCAGAGGTGTGAGTTATACCTGAAAGCTGTGTGAGGCTCCTGGCGGGGTTCCCTGTGAACTTGTGTGCCCCCGCAGCTGCTCCATGTGCACTTCAGACATCCTCCTCCTGCCTCAGGGCAGAGCAGAACAAGAAGCAGACCCTAACCCTGGGCACATCTGTTCTGGGGTCTGCATTTGGGAGGTAGAGGTCAGACCTCAGTGGACCAGCTCCCCTCAGTGTGTGTATTCAACCCCAAACCCCATGATTGCACGAATCAATGCCTGGTACTGGCCCCCTGCCAGCACCTCCATGGTGCATGGCCTCTGCTTTAGACTGAGAGCAGCCTTGGGCCTGAAAACCTGTACCCCACGTGTGTCCCCAGAGCAAGGGAACAGCACCTGGCAAAGACCAGCCTGACTCCTGTCCGTGGCAGGGACATCTGAAACGAGGCTGGGCTGTCCGAGCCGGGGCAGGACAGGGGCAGCACCAGTGAGTGGTTACTGGCCCTTGTCCTTTCCCAGCTACCCCCAAAACCTGCCGGGCTGGGTTTCTGCAGCACCAGCTGCAAAGCCTTCACCGTACCAAGCATCAGACATGTGCAGCGGTGAGGGCCTCTCCTTCAGGGCGTTACGGGGCTAAAAAGCAGCTACAGGTGCTAGATCAGAAGCACTTCGTGGCAATTTCGCTCTGCACTGAACTCCAGCAGCTTGGAAGCAGAGAGAGCTACAGGTGTCCCCTCACCGCAGGTGTGGCCTCTGCACGCCCAGGGGGGCCCTGTTGGGGCTGGGGTTCTGCTCTCCCACACTGATAATGGCATTAAAGTGTACCCGTGTATGTTTAATATCATAACTCCCTTTTGTAAAAAACAGCTCTCTCAAAGTGAGAGGTTCCTGACAGTGGTCAAATATTTGTTACTCTTTCATATTCAAACTTTTTAAAGTCTTTTTCCTCCTCTTTATCACATTGTGGAAAGGACTTGAGTTGAAACTCAACTTTGTAAAAGCTGCCCCAAGTTGCTTTATCAAGTAATAGTTTGTTTTCTAAGTGGTTTAAGCATAATTGAAGTCAAAATAATTTATAGCAGCAACACCTCTGCCACTGAATTCAGATCTATTTATAGCCTGCAGCATTAAAATTGCAATTAAAACCCCCACGCTTTCTTTTAATTAAATTATCGTTCATCTTCCACTCTCCAATTAACAGAATATAATTGTATTTTTTACTAAGAAAATTTCTTTCTACACTACTGGAAGTAGTTAAAATTGTATTTGATTTTAGCCACCTATAGGACATCATAAAATAAAAAATCCATCTTGAAAAGATTTTTGCAGGTGGCCCCTTCATGTCGAACTGAATTCACACTTCAATTTGAAATAGCTAAAACCTACTCTGTCAGTGGATTTCTTTCATAGTTTTAATTTAGGATTTTTTTTAAATCAGTGAATAAGTTTTTCCTGTCTTCTGCTGGAACAAAGCTGAATATATCTCTTAGTCAGATTCTTCAGAGAGGCTATCCATAAATGGAGAAAATGCAAACTGTAAAATCTGACTATGCCTCCCGGTGGCAGCACGATGCAATTCCTGTCTGCTGGAAGGCAAATGACTGTAACTCCAGTGAATAATAGATTATTGAGAGTACATTTATCTGTGTGAAATTCAGATTTTTCTCAGCTCTGAAAGCAATCAGCATCACTTCCAATAGATAAAGAAAATCAGCGTATTTTCCATTTTGCCTGCAGCTTCCATATTTAATATTTTCATCAGTATAAACATCATTCTTTTGGAATGCAAGTCTGTTTTTACTTTAGAATGTGACAAAATAAATGTGCCTTGACTGGATATTGCTGAAAATCAGTGCCTATGATGCTGCAAAAAAGATCTCACAAAAACATAACTGCAACCCCAAAAACATTTCATGTAACTCTTTTGAAGAGTCTTTGTATTTCCTAAAATTGAGAGGACAACAGATTTGTCTCAGAAATACTGAGTAGGAAAAACCACCCAACTGTTCACATTTCATCCTGCTGCCTCATAAAAATCTTTTAAGCTATGTTTCTGTGTGTGTGAAAATTACTGTCACTTGTGCCTTTTTGAAGTTTAGGGAGTGAAGATTAACTTTCCCAGAGATCAGCTTGAATGTAACTTGAATGTCAAGAAAGATTAGGTTGAGAGTTATTCTTGGTGCTCCTGGAAGGTGAGGTAGCAAGGGCCATGTCCCCAAAGGTCCACATTTCTTTTTGTGTGTTGTTGGATTGAGAGGCAACTTGAGTACTTGCATCTCCACCTAATTGTGAGAGCCCAGAATTTCCACGTGTGCCAGCAGTGGGCTCGTCATCGCAAAAATGTGATTGTAGGTGTTGCCTTTGACACCTGATGCAGTGGCTGTCATGAGGAGTCTTTCCTTTCCACTTACGTGGCTGGATTTTGGGTCAGAGAGCCAGGGCCTTCTCTAGTTAAACTGTACCTTTATTTGTGCAGGATCAGAATTAATCCCAGTCTTCCATGGGATCTAACACTATGGCAGTGATCTTATACAGCATGTGGGGTCTTTCAGTTTAACTAATTCAGGTTTCTCTGTTTTCCAAAGCCTTTTTGCTTTCTTAATATCTTTTCTTGCTATATAATTTTTTTCTCCTGATGATTATATCCTGCCAACTCTCAATCTCATCACCGCACACCTTATTGTCTTGTCTGCACCTGAAATATGTTCTCTACTGCTAAAATTCTTCAGAGGCTTAAATGACTCCACAGCTTCTCCATTTAAAGGATGACATCTTTTTTCGGCCAACTTTTCAGATGTTTCATCTGTTTTTTAGGGGATGGAGGACTACTCCTTCCCTGCAATACACACTCTTGCTTTTTTCCACCTCCAAAGTAACTCACTCATCTTCTCTCTGTAGTCATGGATCACTTCCAGGTGAAAGCTTATGTATAGAAATTATAGCTTTCACTGTAGCTAAAATCTGTTGGTGTTATCAGAAACCTCTTCATGGTGTGAGGCAGTAGAGGAAAATTACAGATTTCTGGTGTCTGGAGTAATAAAATAGCTTTCCTGATGGCAAATTATTTGTGTGCCACCTTTGGGCTATTTTCTCATCTTCCTGGGAATAGACCAGAATTTGTGCAGAATGACTAAAACTTATTGCTATGACAAATACTGATAAAGAAAATTATATGGGCTTTTTTTGGTTGATTTTTAAAAATGAGGTGCTGTGGAAACTTAGTTAAAAATCTTAAATATCGAGGTAACTGTACTAGATTGTGAAGCTGAGTCATGAAGAACATCCCAGACCTGAAGATGCTCTTCCCTGGTTTTGCCCTTCTGATTTAAAGCTGATACAGCCCTGTGTGATCCTTTCAGGAGAGGTGATAAAGCCAATTGCTGATTTTATTCCTTTGGAAATATTTGTGCCATGGAAATCCCAGCTTGTACCCCACCTTTTCTTCCGCTCTTGTCTATATTTCATCATTTCACCTTTCTACTCTCTATTTTTCTTTCCCCCCTTATTTTCTTGGTCCCTTCTTAATGCTCTTAATACCCTCCTGTTGCTTTTGGCGAGTGGTGTCCTGTGGGGTCCTGTGTCCTATTTCACCTGCCCTATGGCACTCTCAGGAAGATGCAGGTGGCCCTCTAGGAATCTGTTTCTGCCATCCTAACAATCTGTGAAAAACTTCACATCAACAAAGAAGCAGAAGGTAAAATAAGGACATGGCCATATAAAAGGAAATGCTGAATAAGTAGCAAGTTGGAGAAACAAGCCTTTAAGTGCTGCAATTAATTTTAATTTTTCTTTACCTTGATAGAGAAAAAAATACATTTAGAAGCAAGTGTTTGAAGATGAATGTAATATTTAATGATATGCACGTGGTCCCTGTGAAAGTTAATTACCAGAGCAGCCATTAGAGCCAGGTAAAACATATGTTTCCTCTGGAGTGCCTTTCTGAACCTGTCTAAACATTTTTATTCTAAGCAAGTGGTGCTGGGAATTCTGTCTAGGTTATGATTTCTCCAGAGGATTGTGGGCAGATCTTCCCTTGCTCAGAAGGCACCCCCAGTGCCTTTGGGGTGTACATTATTAAGGTCCAGCACCTTCATCTGTGTGGGGCCACTTTCTTCTGGTTGAGAAAGTCAACTTTGTAATTGAGTGAGGTGTTTTAGTAATTATCCTTGCTAGCCCGTGGGGACAAAAAAATTAATTTTGCTGTAAGAATGGCTCCTTTATGAGCTTATATATTTTTGCTGACACTTTCTTGATGTGCAATGTGCTATTTCAAACAAAAATAAGAGCAACAGTCTTTTTTTCAAGGAAAAGAGTGCAAGGGTAATTTATGGATAGATGCATCCCAGGCTTCCTTGGCACAGAGGTGTGATGTGGAGTTGGTAGGAGTGACTTGCTGTAGGGCTACCAAAAATACCTCCAACACGCCCCAAATCGAGCAGTATTAGCTGTTGGTGAGGGCAGTGAATATGTGCTGGGTATTTGTATCTTTATTATGGCTTCTTTGGGGGAAGAAAAGTGCTATTAAAACAACTATGTTACCTTTTCTGTGGGGTTGTAGTCATCTATTTGGCAGGCCGTACCAGTTTCTGTTGAACCCCTTAGGTATTAGTTTTTTTTCTAATAAACCTTTCACATTTGTTTAGATCCTCACTGTTTTCATCCTTATTACTATCTTAAAGTGACCCTCTGGGATAATTTTGAAGTGAAAAGTGGCTCAAGTTTGAAATTACCAGATCATCAAAGTTGTTTTGAAGGAAAGAAATATTCAGAGTGACTGAACTGTAAATTTACTACTAAAGGATAGCTTTCTTTAGAAAGTCACTTATATAGAAGCTGTCAGTATCAGAGCCTGGTATCCAGACTTTCAATAGCAGCTATTTTTTTGCTTTCTGAGTGAGAATCTTTAACTGAAATTTAGTTGCCAGCTGCTGGCAGCACTGCACTCCTCTTGAAGTGCTTGTGGGAAAGTTATGCTCTTTCAGCAGCCTCTGCAGTTACTTCCATCAGTCCAATGCAAGGAGATGTTCTGAATTGAATTTGATCAAATATTTGTTGTGAATATAACGTTTAGAATCAGGAAGTAAACGAAGCTTTCACAGACACACACTGTTGAAGGATGTTGTTATTTATTCAGTTTATTAATCAGACCTTTTTGTGCTGCTGAATGTAATCCAAACATTGGCAAAGAAAAGTAATGATAACATACATCATTGCTGCATAATTTTAAGGCATTTTATAGCCTGGAAAATGTGGTGTATTCTATAAAAGTGACAAATGACACAACACTGTAATAAATAGCCATAGTTTATGCATTGTGAATTGGAGTTTAGATTCAAATGGAAATTCTTTTTCAGCAGACTGGGTATGAATTCAATTTCACAAGCTCTCTACACAAATTATTTTGGTTTTCATATATCAGTCTGTATTCTAATCAATGATGGTATGCACATTCTATTATACACAAGTGCAGTAAAACTTATATTTAGGAGATATTTGAAATCAGTTACTATGAATATAATACATTTAAATGTCTTACATGTGTGTATCTCCAATAATAAGACAAACTGTCTTGACTTTATTCATAACGACTTTGATTAATTGCCTGTTTGGAATGCTTGGTTCTTACTGAATTTGTAAGTGAGTGGTTCAGGTATGTGCTGCATCTTTATCATGGTAATTAAGCCCATTGTACTGGAAAAAAATCTATTTCCACTTTCATTTAGCATATTATATAAATATTTACAAGAATAGAGTTGTTTGAAACTCTTATTAAAAGGTAGGATGACTCTTCTGGAAAACAATGTTCCAATGGTAACTAATTATTGAACAGATGCATCACAGTTAAAGTACTGCAGTATTTTTATTATTCCATGGAAATGCATTGGCAAGTTTTGTTTTTTGGCTACAAAGAACTGTTAGGGGGTAGAAAACTGTGAGCCAATACTAGACTTGATACCTCATGGCTAATTAAACAATGTAATAAGTAAACATTAGGCTCAAATAAAAACTGTGGGCTTTGCTAAATTATTCTATGAGTAGCTTGACTTATGCAGTATCATCTAATTATAGTTTGTACGGAATATTTCCGTGACTGCATTGTTCTTCCCAAATGAAAGGTAAACTTTGGCTGCAATTATATTACTGTTTACCAGACTAGAACAGATCCTACTCAGCCTTTAACAAAATTAACTTCTAATGGTGCATGGTGTTCAAAACTTTCCTACTGTGGCTGAATCAGCTTGAGTTGGTGTTAGTGACACAAAAGTCTTTCAGGTAAAAAAAAAAAGTTCCTAATAGTATCAGAAAACTGGTATGGTTGGGACACAACATAAGTTTTCAGGACTCTGCAATGTAACATATCTGAGAATAAAATACTCTTTTTGGAGAATGTTTTGCATAGAAATTGTCACAACAGGCTGGGCTGTATCAGATCCCATCAAGTCTTGTGCTGGTGCCTTTTCTGAGCAACATTTTAGTAAAGAGAAAGGTACAGATAATTCTGTTATAGGAACAGTAACTTACCTTTGGAAACCTGGTCCCAGCTCCCAGAGGTTACTTAAAACTGTGAATCATTTTTGCTTGTGCTCTAAAAAAACCAACCCACCAACGCCACGTAAGCTGCTCAAAATTACATCTGTGCATTGAGGAATGGAAGTGAGGAGAGGATCCAGTGCCATCAAAATAAATACTTGTATGAGCTGGAGAACTACTATTTTTGATGAAGTAGTAAAATTATCATTGAAATGACTGAGGAAGTCCATCAGAATGTTTAAAGTCTGCCTTTTAAATGTTTGGAGCTTAACCACCCTTGTGACTACAGGGATGTGTGGGGTTTTTTTAAGATCTTGTTGTTTCCCTCTGGAATAGGGAAATATAGGGAAATTGACAAAAGCTATAGAGAAAAATTCTCCAAAATGAAACACAATCTGCAAAAGAATGGTACAAAACATAAGGTAGAGCACAAAGCTAACAGAAACTTGTCCTGTACTCTGTGTCTTATAAAGTTTGAAGTAGTACAGACTCTGCTAAGAAGGTTATCACAGACTTTTGGGGTAGTGGATTTTAGAAGACAGTAAGTGTCCTATGCAGATGTAAAGCTTCCCATGATTTGAATACATATCTCCTTAAGGATGTGCTATTCCAAATTTTGTAACCATGTAAGATTCCAGGTCAGTAAGTCACTTGAACTTGTGCATCATTCAGTTTTAGAGAGCTTATTTGGATGTAAGTAGAGCACTTTGACTCAAGGCAGGGAAAGTGCCCAAATGTTCCTTGAAATAGGTGTCATTTGTTTGACTTCAAACTGCCACAATTTAACCCTTTAAAGGCAGTGCAGCTTTGCACTTTGAGTGCTCAGAGCATCAGTTTCTAAGCAGAAGCATCCAACCCATGTAAAAACCTTCCCTGACCTAGGAAAGTGAAAACAATACCTAAAGCAGAATCCTTTGGACTTGAAACTCCAGGAGACATTAAAGTTGGTTTTTAGATTTTTTTTTTTTCATTCAAGCATATTTTTTTACCTATTGCACTTATTCTAGAATGCCAGGGCACCAGTAATTTTAATAAATTATCTGTGACAACCGTGAACAGGAAGTAAATTATGACTAAATATATTGACTGTAAGTGGCCAATTAAAAAGTGCTGTAGAAATAGCACTTCAGGTAAATAACTAATTTTGCAGATTATCAGCTCAACAATCTGCAACCTTCAGAGCTGATGTGGTGTAAATCTGTGGCCTTTCATGCTGTTTCCTGGCAATCCTAACCTGTATTTCAGGGCAGATCAGGGATGGTAACATCCTCCTTGATCTGCAGGAGGGTTCTGGCTCTGCTGCCATCTGAGACAAAGCTGCAAAAGCAGTCTGGGTAACAGAGCAAGAGCCTCTGTGTCTGTGTGTGTATATTTATATATAATTTTTTTTTTTAAAGCTTTCATGGTAACTGTATATCTATATAGCAACTGTAGATCTATATTATGTATTTAGTTCTTTTTGCACACCATTTTTTTCTTTCAAGTAGTAATAAATTCCTAGAGGGATGCTAATAGTTTTGCTTGCTGCATCCAGTCCTGGAAAGATGAACTCAGCTGGGAGTTGGGTGATTTTTAGAGTACTTCAGGCTGCATTTCTTCAGCTAAGAGGCAAAAAGTTGCTGTATATCTTGTGTTCCTCCTCATATTACTGGTAGGAAATCATGTAAAGCAATGCATTCAGAAAACTGCTTTTTGTGCTATGTGCAGCAACAATACTGAGCTGCTTATCTTCTGTGCTTTTTGTGGATTCACAGCAAAATAAATTCACGTGGGTTGAGAGTTAGAGATATGTTTTATTCCTGTAGCTTCAGGTAGTCGGTGAAGTGAACGTTCATTCATACTGTAATTTGAAGACTGCTTTCTTCCTCCTAAGATGCTGGTTTAGTGTGAAGTGAGCCATTTTACACTGTGTGTGTATAGTTGTTCATTAACTATGAAAAGAGGACATCTTCAAATATTGGCATTACAGGGGTTTTTTTCAAGTAAAGGGAAATTCACCCTGCTACTCTCTTGCTTCATAATTTGTGTTGAATAAATTATCAAATGTATTTCAATATGTGACGAATTATTTTACTTTGGGAAAAGTCTTCATGGAATTATTATTCTGCTCTTATTTTTACTGTTATGGTATTTATTTTTTTTTTTTTTTCAACTGGCACAGTTCTCACTGTGCCCAGATCTTGCAGCTGTGTCTCCCTTGATGGCAGTTATCCTTTCAGTTTTTCAAAGCAATCCTGACAGATAAAGAAGTATGATAGTACTTTATTTTCTGTAATAAACTGTTGCCTGAAGTATTCATTAATAAGAAACTTTTTATTTGCTTACAAACCCCTCAGCTGAGTATGAGCAGGGATCTGCCAGAGGAGGGTAAGGAGGAAGGTGGCATTTAGATTTCAGGGGTGTTAAGATCCACTGCCAGAGCAAACAATACACAAACGAAGTTGTAACACTGAGTTAAGATATTAAAGAGTTGAAATGACTGTTCTCTTCTCAAACTTTATAAGTCTTGATGCTGTTTAGGGCATCCCCAGCACACTGAAGTAGCACATAAGAACACATGCACTGCTGAGACAAAAGAATCCAACTAAGTGACAGTAAATGTCCTACCTTGAGTCTGAGGGATTTGTGGGTGGAGGCCAGTGGGGTGGGAATTATTTAATGTACAGCAAACATGAAGGACAGCCAGAGACTGAAAAAAAGGGCAGAGCAGAGGGCTTAGGTTAAAAGGAAAAGTCCTGTGGGAAACTGGAACAGGTAGTGTGTTGAACTTTGATTTAGTTGCTGCATTCCTGGCAGTAATAGACTTATCTCCAAAGTATTCTCTAGGGATATAGGCACAGAGCACGGACTTGTACTGTTTTCTGAAGTGGCTTTTTGTGACTGGACAGTAAATTTAACAGCAGGTGTTAGGACAGGGTTAGAAATGATGAACTGGAGACGCAGTTCAGGATGAGCCGTGTGGAGGAGGAGTGGGGAGCCCCTGGTGCAGGGGACACCGGTGGCTCTGGCAGGGCCATCCCAGGGGCTGCATCCTGTGAGGTCTTTACACTGGGAAGAGGGTGGTACTGGATCCATATGGGATGCACTCAGTGGGCCATGGCTGTGGTCTGGCGTGGGGCCTTTGGGGTACCTGGGATGTGCTATCCTGTCTGCTTGGTGCTGCAGCCCCAGCCTGGGGAGCCTGGTGGGGGCAATGGGGTTCCCTCAGCAATGCATTCCTAGTCCCAACTAAACAGTAGGACAGACTTAGCCGATAGCTGCTCTTGTACATAAGTGCTCTGTGGACATCATTCCAACAGGCAATAGC
Source organism: Atrichornis clamosus (assembly GCA_013400975.1). NCBI lineage: Eukaryota > Metazoa > Chordata > Aves > Passeriformes > Menuridae > Atrichornis > Atrichornis clamosus. Next base: position 45,648 of record WBMZ01011158.1, read on the forward strand.
AGAGAATCAAGAAAGTAGGAAATATGTTTTGATTTTTTTTTTTCTTTGTTTTAGTGGATCAAAGATATAATTATACGAGACAAATAATGTTAGGCCAGCCAGAAGTGAAAAATCCACTAATGCATTTGTGAGGATTTTATGTTGAGGATATGCTGAAAGTTAGATATTAAAATAAAGGTATGCATATATATTTTCAGCTAATTTGGTCCATTTAGATGGGTTTGTTTATGGAATGAAAGGTTTTCTCTTTTAAATACTATTTTAAATTGCTTGGTTTAGCTCAGGAATGAAAAATCTTGTTACCTCCACTTGAATCATATAACTTTTAATAACTTTAAATTGCTTCTATATTTATCCTGACTTGAATTGTAAGGATGAGATTAAAATAACTTTCTATAATGACAGAAGGTAGTTTAACATTTATAGGGCCTCAGTCATTCTGCCAGATGAAGAAAACGCATTTTATCTCTTTGAATTTTTTAAAAAACTTAGATGTGATGGAGTTTGGTTTGGCTGATTCATTTTGGTTCTCATGTTTCACATGAAGGAGAGAATCACTGTGATAAATTGATATTTTATGGATTTGATGAATGGTTACTTCCTATTCCATATAATTATCAGGCAGCAGTTTCAATGAAAGATGCTGGGAAATGGAACTTTTCACTTCAGATAACCATCCACCCTGTCTGGCAAGAAAAATGGATCTCTATTTTCGACATATTACTGTGGATCAAGGCCAATGGAGGGAGGGCAACTCTCTGTAGGGCGTGAAGAATGGATGGATTTGAAAAAGTGCCTGTCCAAATGAAGTTGTGAATGAAATTCTGAAGAAAAAAATTGTCCAGGCAGTGTTGAGAAAGCTGATTATTTAAGAAAGCTGATTTTAATACACATCCATCAGGGAAAGGATTACTGTTTATAAAAAGGCACCCAAATGTAGTGGTTCACTTTTCATCCTGCAGATAAGAGGTTTCTCATCCATTAAGAAGTGGGTAGGCTGCAAAAGACATGTAAAAGGGTCTCTGCATGTCTTTGGTTCTCATCAAGAAAGGCATCATCTGTACAGCCTCACAGTGCTCACAGAAGTTGCCCTGATGCTACTTTTGGGGTGGGTTTTATCCAGAATGTGCACATGATAAGCTTGTTTAATGAGAAAGATTCCTAAGTGTTGAGTATGTCAGGAAATATTAAGGAGGATTAATTCAGGAAGAATAAAATGAATATTTTTGTCTTAGATTAGTTTAGAAACAGTCATCTATCATTTTATTATGCTTCATGTTTCTAATTTCCAGTTTGCTTCTATAAAGACTAGTGTTTTAATGCCAATTGGTTATTATATTGCATTAAAAGCAGGAGAGATCAGGTAACAGCTTTGCCAGTGTTTGCTTCACCTCTTGTTATAAATTCTGTTAGAATTATCAGGAGTTTGGCTTCTGCAATGTTTAGGCAAAAGCTCCTTTCTGCAGGATTCTGCCAAGACTCACAAATGTTGATGTTCATGTCTCCTATGTTAAGAACTATTACAAAAGATAGATTAAAAATGCTCATTTTGGACAAAAGTTTATTTTCAAATGCTGTCTTGTGATTTAAGACATGGCAGTGCTCTGTAATGTAAAAAAGAAAAAAAAAAAGGAAAATGTATCAATTTGACAATTTGTGAGGACTGAGAAGTGCTGTGTTGGAGCTCCACCAATTTTGCTATGGTGAATGGGAAAGGGCTGTCAGTATCTCTGGCATTATCTAGTTATTTCCATGCAGTTATTAATTTTAAACTACCTCTACATTTAATTGCAGCTTAAAAATTAACAACTTTTTCCTTTTTGTCTCCTTATTTTTTTGAAACATATTTAGAGCAAATCTAGAAGAACAGATTCCACTTTATTTTCAACCACATGAAGGGAGGCAATATTTCTTCTTTTCAATTTCCCCTTTCATTCTTTTAAGGTTTAAATATAAGAAACCCCTAGAAAATCATCCATCCCTGATAGTATTCTACTTGCTTAAGGGATCACCCATTCTGCAGAATGCACACAGGTGTGGGCAGAGGGGGGCGAGTGGTGAAATATTTCTAAGATTGTAGGTGAAAATTATTATTTTTTTAAATGCTTTTTTTAGTGACTGATGTTTAGAAAGATCAAAAAAATCTTTGCTCATGAGTTGCCTGGCATGAAAGATTTATGCACGTGAAGGAAGAAGGTTTAACATGTGGTGGTCCAGTGGGACACAGCTGCCCCAGGGGAGGGAGAGGTGGAATGGAGCTGGCTGGATTTACACCTCCTCTGCCATGTAGTAAATCCTCATTCAGGACTTGCAAGTCAACTTTTGTGGGTCAACAACACCCAACTGCAAGCAGTTAGTGATTCGCACCATGGAAAGGCTTACAGTTTATCAGCAGTAGGTGCTCAAGGAAAACCCATGAGGAGGATAAAAATTTTTAATAATTTTTGTCAGGCAGTCCCCACGTGCAGGCTGTGATCACTGAGCAATTATTTCCACTAGCAGGGACACCACAGGGGCCTGTTCTCCTGGGATTTTGTACCCTGAGGATGAGTTTGTGTGTTGATTTCCCGATCAGTGGTAAAGAGTGAACCTAAGGCGCAGCTTTTCAGCAGTAACTTTTCTGCTGATCCTTCCTACAAAAGATGGGAGGTTTGTTGCCACATTTAGTTGAGACTCACATAAGTCCAAAACATGCTGGGGTAAGGACAAACTGATTACAGGTACCATGTCCATGTGGAGAACTTATGCCTGATTTTCAAGCTGCTACTTCTATGCTTTTATTTTAAGCAGAGATGGAACAGAAAAGTCCATGCTGAAGTGTTGAAAAGGAATTATCTTATGGTGTGGTGTTCCAGTAAACTGAAATTTATTTCTATTACAGGAGAAAAAAAATCAGTGATCAACTGCGATATCTGTATTAGAGAGATATAGTACTACAGATGAAGCTTAAGGGTATAATACCAACAAGAAATTATATTTCAAAAAATCACTTATCATGAAACAATAATTCTCTTGACATAAGGATTTGGTTAAACTTCAGTTTGAGGAAACTAAATGAGACACATAATTTTTACCTTATGATAGTATGAAGTACATATTAGGTTAATGGTTTGTTTAAAAAACTGTAACAATTACATGAAAACCAGAAAAAAATCCCTCATAGCTCCTGTTATTCTCTTTATAGAGCAGTGTACAAACTGAGAAAAATTGCAATTTCAAAATTTGTCCTTGTGATGTGTGTTTTGATGGAAGAGTATGGAAAAGAGGTTTTTTTCAACTTGGAGCTATTTTTGTGTTTCTTTTGTGATGAATGACAAATGTGATGGAACTACGTTTGAATGGGAACTGAGTGATTAATCAGCTGATGTTTCCGTTACTATTAATTTGGGTCTTTACAGGGATTCAATTACACAGGGCTTCTGTTTTCAGGGGGGAATGTACTGGTAGATTGTTTTAGTCACGTAAGTGTGCATTACTCTCAGTGTTCTGTGGGTTCTGAGGAAATGAAGCAACAAATTGCAGTGATGAAGAAAGAAGTGGCCATGCTGGTGACATGATCAGGAGGATCATGCTTGCTGAAAACTGAGGAGAAGGTTTTCTGCTGTGTAGGTGATTAAGAGGGATTTAATGGATGAAAATTATGCATATTTTGAAACGTGAATTAACATCACTGCCTTCAGACCTCAGTGCTGCTTTCTCAAGTCCCCGTAAATCAGTTCACCACAATTTGGACGTTAAAGGCCTGATATTGCAGGTGTGCCTCAGTGGTTATTTTGCACCACTCCTTGGTTTGCAGCACTCTGTTTATTGCCTGAAGAGCTGCCGGTCGTGCCGGGCTCTGTGCGCTCGCCTCCTTCCCCCACTAGGGTGTACAAACAACCTGTGCAACTCCAGGCCGCGGCAGAGGCAGGGCCTCAGCTCTGCGCACGCTTCAACAGTAACGAGCCGGCCCAAATTAATCGTTATTCTCTAAAACAAGCAGGCAGATGAAAAGATGTTGATTTCTGAGGCAGAAATTGCTCGAACAAAATCTAGAAAGCATTGCGTTTCGGAGTAAATTAAAAGCATATATTTTCGTCTCCACAGCCCCTGGAAACTTGATGTATTGTCAATGTTACCATGCATTTCGAATCTCTTGAAAGCTGCCATCTATTATGATGAGATTAAAGGACCGAGAGCCTCATTCAAGTAAATCTCATACAAAGCCAATTTGAGTGGATCCCTTAAGCATGTTGAGTAGGATACTAAAAAGGTAGATATCTAGCTTTATGTATAGGAGTCCCAATAATTATTCCTCTACTGGAGCTAACCTGAATATTTTAATGATAAATAGGATAGGAACCAGAGCTAGAATGTGTAAAAGCAAAGTACTCACAAATGCCTACTTATTTGGTGACCTGAATTTTTATTTCCCCAGCTTAAGTTACATTTAAAGGCTTGCTTCCCAGAGGATCCTTATTTTACAATTTGATTGAACCACTGTCTGCTTTAGCACATACTTGTGAGATGGTAACCCACTGCATGCTGTGTTCCTACACCCTTTATTCAGGGAGCCTGTGCCTTCTAGTTCTCCGTACTCTTGCACTCAGCAGCTTTACTGGGGAGCTTGTAAACTTTACTGGGAGCTTCTGCTGGGAAAACTGAATTACTGTGCCCAGGTTCTGTTTCTTGCTCTCCCTGAGGTGTGGGTTCTCTGCCTTTGGCAGGGAAATTGGGATGTGTGCTATAAGAAACTCAGGAGAAGGGAATATGGGACCTGAGCTGGTGGGAAGGTGCAGTGCTGGAGTAGGAGCAAAGGGAATGCGAGTGCAACTTGTTGTTGGTCTGTTCAGCCTTCTCAGGCCACTCACCTGCTTGAATTGAGAGGTTTTTTATGCAAAAGACCTGCATTTTCCGTGCCCTGCGCCCACGCCTACTGTGGGGTTGTTTTGGTTTGTTTGGGGGGTTTTTTTTCTGATGTTTTATGCATCTAAACTGAGAACTTTAATGAATTAAGGTTATCTGTCTTTCCTGATAGATGGCTTAATTTAGCACATTCAAATTCAAGATCAGTGTGTGACCTAAACACTTGACAGCTATTTAGAAGCAAGAAAACAGAAATATAACACATCTGCTTTTCTGTCAGAAATGTTGTAATTAGTCACATGAAGACACGTGGGCATTAGGGTCAGTCTTCAGGATTTGAGGAGGAACAGGGGCTTAGAGGGCAGTGTAATGGGCCTGGTCACACAGTTTTTGGAATTCATTATCAGCTCATTATTTTAAGCTGATGCTCTAGCTGAAAAATGAAGTTAAGGGGATGCAAAAGGCATAAATAAAAATGTGGGAAAATCCAGTTTGCACTGGTTTATTTCCCAGCTGAAAAGAAAACTTGCACTTTGGAGCAGAGCTGTGAGCTTACCTGAGGTAGCGCTGGTGAGCTGGAATAAGTCAAATAATGTGATGGAGAATTTGGGAGAGAGGTGAAGTACTAATTCTCAAACTTTAAAGTTTGTCTTGGGAGACATTTTGGGGTGGTGCTTGGAGAGGACAAAAGATGAAGTACCATGTCTTATTTGAATCCAGGTGTTAAATTTTCAGAGCAGACATAGCTGCATGACACAGAGTTGGGCTGTTGGAAAACTTGCAGGGTGGTTGGACTGTGCTGCTGAATGGGCTGATAATAACAGGAAATGGAAGAGGTGCAGGTGGAAGTGGGCTCCATTCCTGAGTGGCTCAGGTGATGCAGGGGTTTATGTATTACTGAAACAAATTTGGTTTATCTTAGCTTTCTCTACTTCAACATGACAATGATATTTTACTTTCTCAGGCAAGGAAAAATGGGAAGGGGGTTTGTAGTCCAGGGTCAGGGCGGGCAGCACTCCTCGAGCAGTGATGGGTGAAATGCAACCTGTTAAATGCAGCATTTTACTCTCACTGCACCCTCCCTGGTGGCTCAGCCCTACCAGTTCCTCTTCTGGGACAGTATTTTGGTGGCTCTTCTGAAAACATTTTCCCAGCAACCAAGTACAGCCTAACCAACAGCAACACACACATTACTTCTTCCTATATTGGAGGATTATCAGTTCAATCTTCCACCTGAAGACTGGCCCACAGTGTCGTGGGTCCTTTTCTGGGTCTCCCCATCATTGCTGGGGAGGGCTGGTGCTGCCCTGGGAACGGGCAGGGCTGCTGGCCTCTGTCAGAGGCAGGAGTAAGAGATGCTGAGCTGGAAAGTATTAAAGTGTCTTGTAGAGGGTGAAGGAAATAAGAGTCTTAGGCTAGAGACACACACCACAAGTTTGTTCAGCTAATTTGAACACTACTGTTTTTCCCAGGGAGTAGGAAACATGCAATCAATTGACTGTTAATTTAATTATACACGCTCAGAGTGTTAATATTCTTAGTTTACCTTCTCACAAAACAAATACAGTTCATTATTAACTGACAACTGAAGTTTAAGGCAGCTGTCTGTAGTGCACTCTACTGGGGAATGCACAACCGCATGCATGATGAAGAGGTTTTCAAGAAGAACGTAGTAAATGGGCAGATTCTTCTTTTTTTGGTGGCATTTCTTCATTTTTGAGATTTGCTCATATGCTGTGTTTAACATGTCAGAGTAATTTATTTTTGATCAGTGCTCTCCATCTGTGACTGTCACAGCAGACATTTCTGACTGGTTGCAGTTACAGTTCTGACTGAACTTGCCACTCACTTAGCCATGGCTACCAGTCTGAGACCAGAATATAAGTCTGGGCTTGCACTCTCTGGGAAGTATTTTTAGGTGCTTATGCAGTGATTTTTTTTTTTTTTGGTTGACATTTAATAGGGGACTTTTTCTTTTTAATAAAGAAATCTTTCTCATAACGCTTTCCAGATGTGGCTTCCTAGTGCTTTTCTTTAATTGTCTTCAACACAGAGTTTTCTGAACATGGTTTTCAGGTGTGGTCTTCTAATTGTTTTTCTTTGGTCACACGTTTTGAATGCAGCTGTAAGGTTGCTCAAATAAGCCATGTACACATTTTTGGTTTAATTTCTTCAGAATTTATTTTACACTGCCATGATTCATTAAAATAGTATAAGAAAGTATTTTGTGATCAACTTATTAATTTCTAAATAGCAGTGACACTGTTTCTAATGCTGGCAATCTTTTTACTTAATTCATTAGTTCTCTTCAGGTTATAACAATACCTGATCCTGTATTTTTGCTATAAGGTAAGCAAACGTATAGGGAACCTATCAAATAAAATCATGACATAATTACCAAAGTAATGTCTTTATTTCCTTTCTCCTGTCAGAAGGTCAGAGTTGCACGTGTTAGTTCTGGTTGACATGATTAGCAAGGATCTCTGGATAATGTTGTTATTTTTTGGCAAATTTTACAGCATGTCTGATGAAAAAGAGAATGAAAGTGAAGAAAGTGTTGTATGAGAACTCTCAGAATGAGTTGTCTGTCCATATATAAACAGCTAATGAATAATATAATAAATGGTTATTCAGAAGATGCATCTAGTTTTGTCTGACTAGTAAAATTTATTATTTGCAAATATATAATTCATCACAACTCTTTTGCAGTTTCCCTTATGAGATAGTCACTATGAAGCCTGGGGGTCACAGGAGAATATAACTTTATTATTTCTTGTTTTAGAGATAAGAGGAAAAGATTGCTTCAGATTCCTTTTTTCTTGCTAACAAGTCAAACAAGAAATACTTTTTGCTTATTTTTTTTTTGTTAGATCTAATTTTGGGGTGAGGAATTATTTCTTTGCTAAGCATTAATAACAAGCATTACAGCCTTGACAAATAGGCTTAGGACTGAGGATCAGAGCAAGAAAACTCCTTTCTTGAATGACAGTGGATGGAACCATGGATAAACAGACAGCACACGGGTTTTCTCGTGCTGTGGTGTGGAGTGGGGCTGAGTGAGGCAGTCCTGCCTGGGCCATCAGCATGCTCTCAGCCAAATCCCAATTTTCTGTCATATCAGTCAAGATCTGTGTGCAGGTCCAGTCAGATATGATTTAAGATGTCAGGCATGTTTTACTAATGCCTTAAAATAAAAAAGTAATCTGGGAGAAATTAAAAAGTGTTTGGGAGATCCCTGTTTAGAGTGCACTTTTAAAAAAATTTATTTTTAGACCTAGAAATTCTTGCTGAGTATCAACATTTGCAAGTGCTAACATTTGTTAATCTTGGAAGAATAGGTATCTACCGAATTATTGAAGCTTTGGAAGAGATAGGGATTCTTTCATATAGATGGGATGTAGATAAAATACTCTGAGAGTTCATGAACTGGCCAAGCTGTCACAAATAAAAAAGGATTCCTCTGAAAGGAACTGCAGGATTGTGAGTGTAGTGCAAGACTGAGAAGCAAATAGAATCCTTGAAAAACAGTGATTAAAACCCCTCCATCTGACTAGCCCACATCCGTGAGCCCAGCAGAGCCTGGATTAATCTCCTCAATTTCCAAGGAGTGGCTGCCTAGGTTGGGGTGTTCAGCTTTCCCGATAACCAGGGCTCCATGGCGGAGCTGTTCTCTGGAAGCGCACTGCTCTCTCTGTGGGAAGAAACCATCAGCAATTTGCTTCCTAATTCAGTTGCTTTAGAGATGAGCCTTGTGACAGGTGGGAGAAGCCTGGTTTTTGGTGTCCCATAGTGGCCAAAGGCCACCAGCAAAGTGCCTTTAGCACCAGCCTTTATCCCGTGGTGCTGTCAGGAAATAACCGGCAGCTCGGTGTTGCTCTCCATCACCCGGATCCCAAGTGCTGACAGCAGTGGTGCCATCCTGCTTCCTTGTGCTGGCTGGAATGGCTCGTGTCTATCCTTCCCCATTCCCAACGAGCTGCCGGTCCCAGGTATTTATGGGATCAGCTGTAGCTCCAACATACAGATGGGTTATACTTTCTTCTAGAAGAAATCTTAATACTGTGTGCTGCGTGCTTGTGCCTGTGTTATGTTATTTTGTGCTGCGAGCGACCACAGTCTGTATTGCTCTATAATTGTAGTGGAATTTATTGGAAAACACTTTTGGGCTTCAGTGTTGCCCCTCAGTGCCAACTGGATGGTCTTGTGGATTTATGTATGTGTCGTAAGCACTTTGTCCTGGAGTTATTTAACTTATGCTTTGAGCTGTTGAAATGTAGGTTTACTTTTATATCAGTATCTCAAAGGAATGTGTTCTTTAATTCAGCAGAGAGAAGGCTTAATAAACTCCCAGTGATCAGAATTTAATTGAATTTGCTCAATTAGAAAAAAGCACTAAATGAATTTAAAAAAAGAAAGGAAATATAATACCAAAAAACTGAGTTTTCAGAAATAGATTTAAAATTAGACACAAAAGTACATTTTTATCATCTTCCCATTATTCATTAAAAAGGAAATCAGATTTAAATGTGTTACAGAATGATCTGAATGTGGGAAGCCTGCTGCTGTGGCCTCGTGCCTACAGGAAGGGAGCAGCAGGGACAAACAAGAGGGTCCAGTATGTACAAAGCTCATATTGAACTGCACAAATTGAGCTAAAGTTATTTTTGATACTTGTGCCTTTATACGAAGTGTCTTTTTGTTACACTCCCACCTTTAGCATAAATAGTAGGAATACACTGGCAGGATTATACTGGATAGACTCTTATGAACTTATGAAGTTCTCTCTTAAAATATATGTACAAAAAGTCAGAATAGGCAGGGTTTTATTTTTATTAGTTTAAACTGCTTTAAATAGTATTGCCTAATTGATGTATTAGTTGCATTTGTGGGATGTTAATTTAATTGGAGGAAAAAAAATCTAATAGAGCACTTCCGTTTTTCTTGTCAACACAAAAAGGATGCCCAGAATAGATGTTGTGCTAAGAATATTACATGACCGAAAATTAGGTCTAATTTTATTAGTGGAAGTATTGATTTTGCTGCATGGTTAGACATGGTGGTACGTGTATGGAGAATTGCATTCTTTAGGTCAAATTGGACCAGTAATAAATGAGTCTCTTATAATAACTCGAGTAACTTGACAAACTAGCCTGGTGTAGTTAGCAGGGTTTATTAATGGGGCACCCTGTGTCTGTGATGTCTGGCCCTGGCTGTGGTGTGTCTGGTATTGTGCCTAAGCCTCTCAACTGAGGTACAGAAAGACACTAGCAAATGTAGAAATAACACCTCTTAATACTTTCTGCTATCATCCCAACAAACTCTTTATATGCATGCCTAAATGTAAGAATGAGTGGTTCCCTTGAAGAATTATTTTTAATGCTTTGCTAGAGTAACAAATCTACATGCTGCTCCAAAGATGCCTTGTTTTTGAATGCTGAATCTTTTTCTTTCTGGTGTGAATTGACAATTACTAGTCTTGAAGATTACAGAAAGTGCAAATTTGTAGCAGTATGGGGTAAGCCTTTGCAATATGAACCTGTGTGAACTGGTGCAACATGCTGTAATATCTGTAGTTCATAACATTTTGCTGTCATTATTAGCTGAGAATAGATTTGAGCCTTAGTTTTGGAGGACAGATGTGTAAATCATTCAGTGCCTAAGTCCCTGTGGATGTTGCACAATGTAACATCTGAGCTGGCATGTACTGGGTGAGATGCATGAGGGATTCTTGCTGTATTCCACGGTGGTAGGAGGGAGTGTTTAGTTCAGAGCATCACGTTCCCTGAAAGACACAGGGAAACAGAAAATTCAGAGGAGACCAACAGCTAAAAGTGATGTAAACCATGAAAGAACTTATTGGGTGTTGGTGGGGGAAGTGAAGAAAGGCTCATCTCCAGTTCCAGTTCCAACCAAGACATACAAGTGTTGGTGAGACAGAGGGTAATGGGATTAAAGTTAAGTGTGGGAAACTTAGATCAGATGCTCTGTAAACCTTTCCATTAACACTGAGGATAGTGGAGCCTGAATATATTCCAGGGGAAGGCTGCAAAATCTGTCACTGTGGGCTGTGAGAATCACACAGGTCTGAGAGCAGGGATTGGACTAAGTGACCCCACCTTTTTTTTTAATTTTATTATTTGCAGATACTGAACTGTGAACATTGCTATATTGCTATGGGAATGCCTATGGGTTAGCATGTGATCTCAGCACACAGCACTGAAGCCACTAAATTTTACTATTATTTGGTGTATCCTTTGGGTTTCCAAATTCAGTTTCTGCGGTTCAGTGTAAATCTGCCCCAGCTGTATTTAGTGAGAGGATGCTGAGAAGAACATGGAATACTGCTGTCAGGAATATGATCCTGCTGAAAATGTTTCTATATTTGATCAATGGCATAAAGATATATAATGGTTTGCAAATATCTGAACAAAATAGCTTGCACACAAAGGAGTGAGGCCGTTGAGAAGCCTGCGAGCTGCCATCCAAAAGATCCAAATTTGTTCTTTATATTCTGACAAATGCATTAATGCTGCAGTTTCACAGGGCAGCTGTATCTCATGTCAGGAATTCTGAGAAGTATTGGAACCTTCAGGTTTTTGAGAGCTCCTGTGCTCTTGTGCTACTGGCACCTCTTTAAAACTTATTTTGTGACCAATAGCTCTAACTCTGGATGGCTAAGGTGATCCCACTGCTAGATAGTGCTTTTAATAAAGATATGCCATAAAAGAATATGTATAGAACAGACACAGACAAATCAGAATTTGCTTCATTGATGATCCTGCTTGACCCTTCTTCTGACAGTTATATAATAATTAAGTTAAATTAGCCCCATGTGAATGCTGAGGTTTGCTGGGGTTTCACAGAAAAGGAGACACTTATTCTCCTCGAGATTTACTCTGAAATCTGTGTGAGTGCTATAAGTTTGAAGGCTGTATCAATACAAATAGTTTTCCTGTTACTAGAAAGCTGCTGGCTTGGCACTACTTTTGTCAGGTCTTTGATAAGCTTTGCATGTTTATATAAATTTATGAGTTCTTCGAAGACTGTTTAGAATTTGTTTACATTTTTTAATAGAAAAAAGGCATTTAAATCTGCAGTTGTGGTACAGAACTACTAAAAGAAAATAATTGTGTTTTAATCTGTCTGGAAACAAGTCTGATGGCTGTGAAATGCTTGTGTTGAGTGGTTCTCAACCAAAACATGTCTGTGGGCTCAAGTTGGGGTTGGAGCGTAGCACTGGCTGCACTGAGCCTGTCCTCGCTGAAGATGCTGGAAGCAGAAACAGCCCAGGGCTTCTGGTTTTCAAAACCTGCCAAACTTTGGGCTTGTCCATGCTGAGCTTTGGAGTGCCATACATAGATTTCTGACAAGTTAACAACCCAGCTTTGGAGCTGAAATCGGGTGGAGTGAAGCTGTGGCTGAGCTGCTAAATCCTGCAGGGAGGTGGGATAATTGCCTTGAGTCTAATACTCAGAAAATCCAGTTACAGAGCTTGGTGTCCTGAACTGAGAGCAACTCAGTGCTGCATTGGGCTGCCTGGTGGTACTGCAACAAGTTTGAACTCCTGTTTTGCCTTGGTCTATTATATCCTTTAAATTCCCCCTTTATTACTTTCTGTTTGAAGATGACCTAAGGTTTTAGTACTTTCTGTTTTCTAATGCCTGGGAAAATTTTCTGTTGAAAGGAAAAGCAGCATTTAAATAAAACACAATTGTAGATCCTTCACTTTTTCTGGACTAGGAAACTAGTGGAACTAAAACCAAAACAGTTCTCTTTAACAATAAAAAATATTTTTCTGAGAAACATATTGTGTATTATTTAACAATAATTTTTGGAATATTTAATTTTAATGCTAACCATAACTGTGATTTGCAATGTCTCCTGATGCAATTTTTCTTTGTCAGTAACTGTTGATTACAGCCTGTGACTGTGTGATGTATATTATGACACAAACTTTATAAATGTAATAGATACACAGGCATTGCAAGCTGCAATTATTCTTGTATTGGGTTATCATTAGTTTCACATACTTGTACAGCAAAACCTAATGGCTGTATAAAAAATTTCTGAACATTGTAAAACCTCAGGAGTTGCAGTTGGTGAATTGGAGATAACTGGTAAAACTCTATTTTTGGTGAATTTGGAAGGAGCAAGTTGCTCTAGGTCACTTGCAGAAGAGTATTTAACCCTTGTGAGAATCTCACTATTTAGAGGTGGCAAACAATTCATCTGCAGGGAGGACTGAGGCTGTGAGGATTGTTGGCCTGTTGCTTGGCAGGTTGGTGGTTCCCTGGTGGTGCAGGAGTGTAGGGCTATCGCAGCAGAACCAGAAGGTAGTGGGAGCCCTGGAGCGGATTTGTGAGAGCAGTGAGGAGGGTGTGTGTGCAAGTTCGTGTCTGCTCAGCTTCAAGGGCAACTCTTGGGCTGACGACCCTGTGCCCTCAGAGCACCCCAGCTCCACAGTCTGCCCAAAGCAAAGGTACTGACTGAAATCCTTTTAACTTCTGTTCTCTTGCCACACGTCTGTATTGTTAAGGGTGGGAATAGGAAAGAACCGTGCACGTTCTACATCTCTTTAAGTGTTGCTCAAGTTGCTTTAAGTAATATTATATTTTCTCCCTTTTGCTTTCCCTGACAGACTCCCACTCTTCTCTCTTGCTCTGCAGTTGGAAACCCCATGGAGGCTGCTCCATGGTTCTTTAGGATGCTTTTACCTTCGGGTTAATTTTTTGTTGTTTCTCCTTCAGATCCCCATTTTTCCCTACTACCTGTAGCACAAAAACTTGTTTGCTTCTGTTGCTTGAAGCTCAGTTTATTTCCCTGCAAGGGAAGACAGAATTGTCTCTCCCTTCCTAACACACTGTTAATCTTTATCTTCTTCCAAGGTCTTTCACTTGATCTTTTTTCCTGGAAGATATTTTTTTTCTTACACCTGCCCTTGTTCTTTCCTTAATGCCATGCTTTAATATCGTTTTCCTCAAGGAGCCAGGCTTTGCTTCTCACTGCTCTCCAGCTTTGCCTCTGCCCTCTGGGCAGTGCTACTCAAGGAGCTGAGCTGACTGCTGACATCCCCTCCCTCTGGTGCCCCTGGGCATCTTGGACACTCTAACCACCTTTTCTGGGGCTGGGTGAGTACATTTATAATCTGATGTACTCAAGGCTGCAGCTAAGCTAGGCACAGCCACACATAAATACAGGACACATGGAAACATGAAAATCTTGGAGCACATTTAAAAGTGTGACCCTGTGTATCCAAAGATTTGAGGCTTTTTTCATTCTATGTTCTAATGATGTATGTGATTGTAATAATACACAGTGATTTTTATTTAAAAAATATTTCAATTACTAAAAAAAAGCAAGGTCTGCCACCCAATCCATGTTAAATGTAGAAGAACACTTTTATAAGGTTTCCTGGCTAAAGTAAAAGTCTATTTTAAAGTTATTAAAGTTCTATAATGAGCTAGCTTTCTAAGCTCACCAATAAAAGTACAATATTCTGTGGCTCAGTATAATAATTCAGTGAAATTAACCAAGTAAGTGGTCAATGAAGCAAATGATTAAAAAGCAGAAGATTGAAAAATGAAGATTAAGAAGGGGGGGAAAAAATGCATTTTCTATTACTGTGCATTTTGTAGGTCATAATTAAAGTCCATCACATAAAGAGTAAAAACACCGTCATAAAATGTATAAAATTATGTAGGGATGCTTGCATCTTTGCCTGCTGTATCAAATTATGTATGTGCTACTAACTTTAAAAGGCCTGAAATACTTGCAAGAGAATTTGCAAGACAGGGAAAAAGGAAAAAAAAATTAAATGGTCTTAAGCAACTATTCCAGCTTTCTTGCCTTCCTACTGGGGTTTTTTTGTTGTTGTTTGGGGTTTTTTTGGTTTTCTTTTTTGGTTTTTTTCTTTTTTCTGTTTCTTTCCCACATAGCTTTAGCTGGGTTATACAGACATTGTGAGACATAAGAATGACCAGTATATTTGAGGACAGAAGGTTTTTTCAGCTGCTCATATGAATATTTAGGAAGATTGTTATTGACCCTCTTAAGAAGGTGTCTTCCTTATTCAGCAGTGAGGAATGGTCCTTGTAAAACTCCTTAGTGGTTTGGGAGAGTTGCATGGTGTTTTGTGCAGTGGGACAGCGTCACCTTAAAATCAGGAGGCTGCAGAACAGTGATTGAGGTTGTTTCTGCTCTCTACCTTGCTTATGTCAAAGCTTATTCCAGGGACAGGTCATGGCCACCTTGTGGCCTTTTCCCCGCCCTGGGAGCCTGGGTCTGCCCAGGGCATGTACTGGGAGACTTGGTCGGTCCCACAGTTCAGGGGGACATTGTAGCTACATTTGCACAACAGGCAGCTTAGGGCGGGGTTCTTCCGAACGAACGGAAAGGTCTTTTAGCATTAGCCCCTCCTGGTGCCCAGTGCACTCTGTGCAGTGCGGTGTAACACCAGCTCTGTTGCCTCTTCCTTATCACAACTGCATGTATTCCCAGTACCCTTGAACGTTGAGAGTCTTTATTTCAAAGTCGTCACAGAAAATCTACCAATAAGCTTGGCACTAATTTGCAGCTTTGGTGATCCCATAAATGCTTGAACGGTGGAGGTGATTTGTTGTTATCAGTTTATTTGACAGGCCTCTATCTCTGAGGGTGCTAATTGATTAACTTGTGCATTACACAGATATTTACAGTAAGGTTCACAGACCATATTAAGGCATTTTAAGGCCATGCTCAGCCCTGATATCTTCAAACTCTTTGGTGGCTGTGCTTGTGTGAATAGAGCAGCTGCTAAAGGGAAGGAAGACACCAAGAGTAAGAGATCTTGCCAGAGGGGATGTCAGTGGAGAGGTTTGGAAGTCAGCAGGAGCTGTAACTTGACAGCCTGGGCTATTTCTTTTAAAAGCTTGGTGTTCTTCGATATCGTTGTCACTCAAAAAATTCATTTTGACTTCCCGTTGCTGGTGGTGATAAACAACAACTTAGAAACTCTCAGACGGGCATTACTTTACTGTTGTTTGTTGGCTGTGCTACACAATTCACCTCACGCAAAGGCACTGGTACAGGTTTGGTTTACAACACCTTTGCCTCCTTCCAGAGATCCCCAGGTCTGGATAATTTCTTTCATCCTATGGCTGGAATATTTGTAACTTTATGTACTTTGCACCAAGAGAAATTTTTAGCCCTATGCATAAATTAATGGCCTAGATTTTATCAGTGTCAGGCTTTCTCAATTCCTAGTGGTGTCAGTGGAAACCATTTGAGTTTAACACAGCCAAATTTCAAGCCATTAACTTTGAACATGTAAACAATTGTCCTCAGGCAGTTGGGTGTAAATGTAATGGCTTGAGTCTTGTAACACTAATTCCATAACCAATTAAGGGCTATTACTCAATTTTGGCATTATTAATTTCTTTTAACTAATATTTACCAATATTTCAACATTATAGGTATTAGACAGGGAGTCTTTGAAAGCCTGAGTATTCAGTTTTCATAATTAAGTGTGATTTTTGTGGTTACCTTTAATATCCCAACTTGGGGACCTCAATTGAATCTAATTATGTTTCAATTGAAAATAAGATATTCCACAGACCAAAGCTGTACATCAGGGCTCATTACTAAAGCAGCTCATTATTTTTAATGAGCAACTTCATTATATCTGATTCTGCAGAGAACAAGACATAATTCTGCCAATGCTGAGCAGCTTGTTAAACTTTGGTAGCCAGCAGCACAGGACTAACAGCCTGAATTGGGCAACAAAGATCAGCAGGGTTAAAAAAACTACCTCACAGGATTCTAGACTATCCCCACAGGTAAGTCAGTCTGCAAAATAATTTTCTACTTCTTTTCTGCTGGTATCAATTGTGTTAGGCTGGAGCAGTTATATATTCCACCTTTTAAGTGCTCTGTTTTAGAAGAGGAATTGCAAGGAAAATTCACAACGGAACATAATTTTCAGGGAAGTTCTACTCTAAAGAAGGGAGGTAACAGCACTCTTCTGCCAATCTAGGTGCCTGGTGGGGGTGTTACAATATGTGTTGTGTTCCCTGATGCAGCATTTCTGTGCTGGGGCTCTGAATTAGCTCACGAATGTGTAAAATGCTGTTACCTGACAAGAGCCTGGGGACCGCACAAATTAGCAAGGTGCCTCAGGTAAACATGCTGTTAGTGCAGCACAGAGCAGGCGTCTGTGTGCTCCTGGCAGGAACTCCGTGCTCTTCTGCTGCTCCGAATCTGCTGGGGACCCCCTGTGAATGCGCAGGGGCTCTGTGCTGGGAGGGAGAGTCTGTGACTGCAGATCTGCTCCTGGGTTTCCATTCATGCATTGTTAAAAAGCAACAGGTATTACTAAACAGTGAGGATAGAGTCAGAAAATGTGCTTACCTTTAAGTCTGATCAGCCTTTTCATGTCTTCTTGGACATACAAGCTCTTTAGTTGAAAATTTGCATTTTTTGCTAAATTTATTAGGGACTTATAGCTTATTTCTTAGTACCCAGGGTCATAAAACTGATGATGAACCATCTCTGGCTGTTACGCTTCAGCCTTATTCAGTGTTTTAATAAAAAGTTGACTGGTGGAATAGAGAATACACTTAGTAAATTTGGAGGTAGTGTTTGAACTGAATTCATGATCTTTGAAAGAATCTCCTGAAAAATCAGAGAGAGGGTAAAATAACCTTGCTAAAACAGTGATGTGGTCTAAAATCATCAAGATGAGAACCAAGGTAAACATAATTGTATGCTGGATCTGGAAAGATGGAGTTAAAAGCACAAATAGAGGATAAGGAGAATTTGCTAGGCAGCAATGCAATGGAAATTTGAGGGTGTTAGCAGAAAACAAATGAAATATATATCAACAGTACAATGATGATCAAAAAATGAGGCCTGATACTGGACAAGCTCTTTTTGAAAGTGACAAAGCTTCTCCACGTTTGGGTAGAAGTTTTGTGAACCTTTCAGTGACTTGGGCACAACGACTCGTGCCTCTCATATCTGTTGTCTCTTCTTTAATGTGTCATTTTATGTTAGTGGAATCAGTAACTGAAACAAAAACAGAAAAGATCTTTTCTTACATCTGTGAGTGGACTATTTCTAAAACACCTGACTCATCGCCCTATTTAAGTGAGTGATAAAGCAAAACACAAAGCATTTCATTTTCAATGCATCAAGAATTCTATATTTCCCATTTTAAGGAGGTTTTCTGTAGCAGAGATGTTAATGCAGTGTGTGAGCATTCCAAAACCAGTTAATCTTGCAGTGCAGATAATTGGAACACTGAAACCACTGCGTTAAACTTTTATGAAGGGCAGTATAACATTTGTCAGAGGTCTTGAGTGCTCCTTAGGCACCGAGCTTAAGTCCCACCACATCTACCAAAATTCTGCTTCAGTGTTACTGAAATTGGCATAATTATCATTGTTATTATTTCTTGCCATCTGCAATTTCAGACATCAGTTTAGCAGTTAAGACTGGGAAGTGTGTTGGGATCTCGTTGGGGTTTTTTTGGTTTTTTTTTTAAACAACAGACTCAAACCCTTATTATTTTGACTGCACTGTCAGTGCAGTTTTGTGATTTGCTTTCTGTGACTGGAATTAATGTCACTGGCCACTGGGAGCACAGTGTGTGCTTGTAACATCCACAAAAGTTTCATGCAAATCCCTCAAAGCAGTTAAAAGCCAACAGGAGAACTACAGAAGTGTGTTTTTCCATGAAAAGGCATCAGGTTTATTTCCTACCTCACAGGTTGGCCTTCACTTTCTTTGAACTTCAAGTGCCTTTGTGTACTGTCTTTTAAGTTCTTGATAAGACCTTCTTTCCTGTCTATCTATTCTATTTATTAATTTCTCTCCTTATGAAATAGCAGAGCATTTCTACAACATGTAATCTTCTATTTAAGTAATTTATTCTCAACCTAGAGCTGAATGAACACAATTTTCACTCTGTTGAAAAGATTCTTTCAAGTTTCCAAATCAGAACATGTCAGAACTAGAATTGATCAGAAATGATGCTATCTATTAAAGTCAGAAACAATTATCAGTAGACTCAAAAGATAACAGTATCTGCAGAACAAAGGCAGCTGATGATGAGCCTGAAATTGCATTTAAAAGGTGTGCTTCATGCACTGTTTTGATATGCTATAAGATGCAGTGAATACACAAAGTCTTTGTAACAACACCCAGTAACGCAAAATTTCTGTTCTCTAGAATTCTTGATATCTTGGGGTCACTCCTTGATAATCAACCTATAACCCTGAAGAAGCTGGCTCTTGAGCAGATCAAAACAGAAGTTTGCATAACACACACACACTTCTCAAACTGAACTCCTCCCTGATCAAATGGCATCCGCTGCGCTCTCCAGGAATGGAGCTGTGCTTTCCGACCTCCCCTTCACCATCCTTCCCTTTTGTGATATAAACCCCTCTTTCCTGGATTCTGAACAGGAGATGGAGCAATGTTCTGTTTAGTCAACTTTTTTCTGCTCCTTTAGTACTAATGGACAGATAATCACCAATTTGATAATTAGGCTTGCATTTTAGTGCACGTTCCAGTGGTAAGGTACACTATTTTTAAGTATTTAAAGGTTTGCATGGAATTTAACATGTTTTAGAATTCATTCTCAGATGTTAGGAAACAGAGTACCTGTGTGTACTCCAAGATGCTTTTAATGATGCATAATTCCAGCTGGATTTTTTCCATACCAGCCTTTAATCTCAGCATGGATATTCTACAGGAAAGGGATGCTCGAATTTGAAAACCAAGGGAAATACATGTTTGAGAGGGTGTTTGTGTTGCAATTAGGCAGAAAGAGATAGTTTCTCTCTTGGTTTTTATCTGACTTAATGTAGGAGCCACAAGCATGAAAATGAGACATGCATATAAGAAAAACACAGTTTGAGCAAGAATGATAGTGTTTTAACTCATTTCAAGGCAGGCCAGTTGTGCTATACTTGGCTCTAATTAACACTCTCATAAGCTGTCTATGCTTTGATTAGGATGGCAATCAAATACCTGAGGCTTTCCATATTTGCTTTCAGAATTATTTAATGAGCAAAAAGGTAAAAACCCTCAGCCTTATTTTGACAAACATGTCTGTTCAGTCCTCAAATACCCACACCAGCCAAAACTGTATTCAGGATGTTGAAGTGGGACAATCACACTCCCCAGAATCAGATATGATAAATGCAGTTAAAATTAATAAACATAGTGAGTTGTCAGTTCCCTTCTAAAGAAGGTGAAAAAAGAGAAAATAGTACTAAATTTTAATTATTTAAAAAGAATAATCTGCCTGAGAAATGTATTGACGTTCTACATTCTCTGTTTTGAAGCTTTTTTTTTCCCCCATCGTCTCCACAGAAACAAGAAATGTGGTTGGATTGGTAACAATCTGGGAAGAAGAAAATGTTATTATGGGTCCCCTTCCATAAGAAGAGAGTGAGAAATATTGAAATAGTTGAGTGAGAAATATTAATAATTTCCCAATGATTTCAAGAAAATGTATCAGAAAGGAAGAAATAAATCTTGTAAAGCATGGACACAATCTTCTATGAAAATTTTAGAAGAAAGGTCTTTATAGTCAATTCATAGAGTTGAAAAGTGGTTTGTTTGCTTCATTGAAATTGAAGTCATTCGCATCTGTCTTGCCTCAAAACCAAGCAAAAATTAACCCCCACTCCCCAAATTTCACAGAAAACCCCCCAAATGCCTCCAACTGCAAAAACGTCATACAGAAAACACAGCCAAAATCCGTCTTTTATGTAATATCTGGTACACAGCCAGGTGTATAGAAGAAGGTGTAACATTACTGTAGCAAATTTTAAAGGACCAGCTCCACACTAGTTTGTATTTTTGGACAGCAAGTTGATTAATGTGACACTGCAAGGTCAGGCTACAGAAGTGTGGGTCTCGTGGAAGGGGTCAGTGTTACCCTTGCAACTGTGGCCTGAATGAATTCTGAGTATTCAGTGGAAATATTCTTTAAAAATATCTCAAACCAATAGGACAATGTGAGCTGTGATTTATGGGAATTAATAATGCTTTGCTAAAACAATATGTCTTTTTCTGTCATTTGCATTTCTGTGGTAAAATTAATTCTCCTGGAGTCAGAAGGGGCTTATGTACATTGTCTATTAAAATCACGCCACACATGCATTTTATTCCTAATACTAATCTGGAGAGGTGGTGCTTCATATTTAGTGTCCTCTATAAATAGGCACTGAACACATCACTGTTTGTGCAAGAACCTTAACGACATTTGTACCTGCCTGATTGCAAACTGGTGCATGACAGATGAACAGTGCTTGGAATATTTCACCTGAAGAATTTTGCTGTCATTTCTGTGCATGAATATGTAAATTGTTATTACCATTTGTTTTCAGATCTAAATGGACACTTCATCATGACTGCAGCATGAACGGATATTAGGTTTTTAAATGTGGTGGGAAGGGTTTGTTTCAGCACAATCATGAAGGATGTACGTACTGGAGCTGTACGAAAGACTTATTCATGTAGTCTATGAATAACATTGCTTTGGCTTGAGTGGCCCTGTTCCAAGTATTCCAAACATCTATGGGTGTTTAAATCAAAGCATCATATTGAAGTGAAGACTGATATGCTTAGTTGAATTTTCAGAGTTAAAGTGGGATGGAAATGTGGATTTCTGTTTAATGAAATAAATTGGTTCCTGTTGAATGATAGCAGAAGGTTCCTTTTCTAATTCCTTGCAAATAACCTATAACATTTTTTAAACCTGGACTTGATTATAAAAGAAATGGATTAGAATTTGACTTTCAAATGCATAGTCCATCAAACTATCAAATGAATATTTGGTAAATTAAGCTTCGTATTTTGAAATTTCTTCTATATGCAAACATCAGACTTATACAGCTGTGACTTTAAATGAAATGAATGATTTCTGCTAATGCAGGTGTGTAAAAATGTGGTCAGCTAGAAAACTTCAATGACAATATTATACATAATGCACCTGATTTACTTGAAAAAATGTAATCTAAGTTTTAGCAGGGCAGGAAAAACATTCCTAGGTTTGCTCATAAAGGTGATTTTCTGAACGTGTTGGTATTATAAAATCTTTAAAATGGTTATTAATTATCAATAATATGAATTATATTAATTCATATTAGATGCTTTGATTTCATATTTATATAATAGAAATGCAAAGTTCTGATATTACTTATGCAACTGGATTCTGGATACCTCATACTTTTCATATCAACTTTTCTTGTTTTGTGATAGATTCAATTTCCTTCAGAAGTCCTTTCAACTATGTTTAAAGAAATCAGAAGTGGATTAAATCTAGGGGAAATAATTATAACTGATTTCTATCTTCAGGCTGATTTTTGCCTTTTCTTTGTGTGGCTGTGAATCCATATTGATCAATTATAGTGAATCCGCTAATCTCTATTGGAGTGAGCTTCAAGAAAGGAGCGCATGGACCCAACACTTCTCCACCAGGCTGCAGCTCCTTCAGGGGCCTGGAAACCCTGAATAATCACTTAAATTGATGATCACTGTTGTTGATAGGTTGCTGACAAAAAGGAAGATCTGGGTATTCTGTACATGTATACTAACAAATAACAAAATGCTATTTCCAGCAAGAGTGAAGTCAATGACTTAGAGAATTCCTACGCACCTTTTGGGATATTCTTGCTCAGTTTGTGCACTGCTATTCTCCAAATGGAACACAATGGGTGTTAGTAAATGCTGTAACTGAGGCGATAAGAGATAAGGCTCAAGAAATATGTGCAAAAAAAATTCTGTGCATTTTTGGGAAAGAGTTCCATCGTTGTTGAGACTAAAATAGACTTTTTGAGTGGAGTTTTTGGAAAGAAGCATACTGTTTTTTCAGATGTGCTGCGTGGTGTTTCTCAGGGAAAAAAATTGTATGAGTGCTGTGAAGGGGACTCTTTTTGGTACATTTATAAGCATGTACAAGTAGTTTATGTTAACAACCACTCTATCAGGTAGTTTTAAGGGACCAAAGGAAAAGGAGCCTAAATCAAAAATTGAGTAAAGGCAAAGATTTTTCTTAAAGCAAAATTTGAAAAGCAATACTACAGTTCAAAATATATTCTGAACTTGAACAATGCAGGTTGTCATGCAAAAACCCTATGTCAAGAGCCAGCTCATGACTGCCAGGGGGGAAAACTTTATGGAAAACGTCAAATTTTGGGGGTAAGTTGTTAGTGACCTTTGTGCTATGTTGTGCCAAGTGGGGTTGTGTCCTGGAACAAGCAATGCAGGGGCTTCTGCAGACAGAAACAAAGCAGTGGCTAAAACAGGTGCCCAAGTGGCACCTGGCCATGGAGATCCAGAGGGAAAAGGCAGCTAATCATTATCAGGTTAGAGTTTCTTAATGTAGTCCGTGGATTACTGCAGCTGTAAATAATCCTTGAGAGAGCCCTGCTGCCAGGGCCTCAGTGATGAATAGGTGCCCTTGGAGCTCTCCTCCGGGAGTATTTAGAAACTGTGAAGGTAGAAATAGAATAAATAGAGCACACTCCCTCTCCCATAATTTATCCTACCTTCTCACACTGAGGTTTTTTATGGGTTTGGGGTTTTTTTCAGTGGGAAAAATCTAGAAGAGCCCAAACAACCTTCAGCCTTGCAGTATCCTATACTCACAGCTTCTTTTTGACTTAAGTTTCATGGAGGGTTTGAAGAAAGGTGCCACTGGGACAAGGAATATCATAGTTCTGGAAACTCCTTCACCAGATGCACTCTGAGAACATTTGCATTTTCTGCTTTCCTCTCCCAACACCATAACTTTTGAGAAATGTTTGTATTCAGAACTAAATAAGTGCAGACTCATGGATAATTTCTACAAATGTTTCAGGAAGGCAGCAGCAGGCATCACTTGAATTTAAATAATCTACATTTGCTCAAAGTGGTAATGGTAGTAACATTTTAGAGACAGCAGACAGATGCAGAAACTGTGGTACATAAAAACAAAATTTGTTTTAAATAGCAGATGAAGATCAATAAATAATGTATTTATCAGATGAATGTTTGTGTTTTTATTATCAACATAACTACATTTAATTAAAGATTACTGGAAAATAACTTGCAGAAAAAGGAAATATGAAATGTTTTTGTACTTAGAGCATGATACAAGTGATTTATGGAATTAATAGCAATTAAGTTCCCAGAGGTCATTGGTAGTTTTAAAAAGTAAAACTAAACACTAAAACTACTCTAAACTTTTAATATTTAGAGAATAGGAAATTAGCTCTGTTTTGCTCTTGATAAAAGCCTTGCTGTGGTTCTACCAGTTTTCTATTTCTGTCTCTGTTGATCTCAGACCTGTGGTGCTCTCAGTTGCAATGGGTTGCCCTTAACCACAGCAGTTAAAGCAGTGTGACTTTTTCTGCAAATGTGGACCACATACTGATTGTAATTCCCATAGCAAGAATTCACTCAAGGGTGATTTACAGAGGCATTCTATCAGGAATTTTGACAGCCTGGATTTAAACCTCCATCTATATAAGACTTACTACCTGCACAGCAGTTGCGTGAAGGAACAAAGTACCAGCTGATTGCAGCTGGTCGATAAAGTAATGGCTTTTTTAAAAACATGAAGATATTTTAGAAATGTCAATTGCAAGCCTTTTTTTTTTCTCCTAGTGAAATGTTCAATTAAAACTCAGAAATGTCTATGGTCAATAGATAATTAAAGAGATCTATGTTACAAGGAAGATCAAGGTTCAAATCTTTGCTCTCAGCAGAGTAGGGACTGACTTTTTGCATAAATGCCGTCTAAGCTGGGAGTCTGCAAAGTACTTTCAGGGTACTTCCTCAGGTCAGTCTCTATATTTCCCCCCCACCCTCCAAAATTATGCTAAAATATTTTCTCATTTCCAAATTTGGAATGAAAACATGTCAGAAGCTCAACATTTTTCATGGAAATAGAATTATTGCTGGCCAACCCTCTGTTGATATATGTGGCAACCACTTAATACTTATTTCCTGCACTAAGTCCTGATCCAGGGAAGCCATTAGGGGTCTGTGTAATATTAACTGAGTAGTCTCACAGATTCAAACGGGGCAGTCTTGTACACCTTGTAGTTAGACTAATTCAGGGAATCTAAACACATACCAGCAGGCAATCAGAAATCTGCTACACGAGCAGTAATTAGTGCCTTCTCGACTCATACCTCATGAAATGATGGAAATAATACAAACCAATTCTCATGTGGATTTCAGGATTTCTGAAACTTGATTAGCATCTGTAGTAAA
The DNA here is from genome assembly GCA_013400975.1 of Atrichornis clamosus. Classification (NCBI taxonomy): domain Eukaryota; kingdom Metazoa; phylum Chordata; class Aves; order Passeriformes; family Menuridae; genus Atrichornis; species Atrichornis clamosus. The sequence continues at coordinate 70,743 of WBMZ01011158.1, forward strand.
ATCTCTTGCCTTAACATTATTCTCTTCCGTGGAGCACTCTGGGTTCTGGCTGCGTGATCGTGTTGCAATGGGAGAGCAACAGAGCCAGGAACTTGCGTCGTGTTGCCTGTGTTGTGGCTCTGTAATTTTATTGATGTACTGCAGGCTCTCAGCTGACCTTGCAACTCTCAAATCCTCATTTTTCTTCCCTTGTGCAACTGGTTCATGATGTGTATGTGATTTAAATGCCTGCTCCCTCTCTACAGCATCCAATGCCTCTTTTGCTACCCTGTCCATTAAGTTTGGTGCCTGTGGTGTTTTTTCTCCTGTATGTGCTTTGCTGGCTTATCATACTCATATTTTTGTTCACCAGCTTAAACATAAATAAAGGTCTGGCTGTGTTTTCCTTTTTAGATATGTTTCAAAATTTTATATTTTCCATGCAGAAATTTTGTGCACCCTGGAAGTTGATAATAAGGATTGCCTATGAGGAAAAAAATTCAAACAATCTCAACCCTCAAACTCTACTACGTGTCCTTTATTTTCAAAATAGAAATGCATCATCTTCTAACACCCTAAACTGAGATTCCTTCGGTTCCTACAGATTATGAGTTTTTCAAATCAGTGTGTTCTCAGAAACAACACCTTTTTCTGAAAGCACTGAAACTGCTACCAGAATAAATTATCACCCATAGAAACATGAGTGGCAGAATATGATTAGTTGATCTGCCTCTTAAATTGATTGCTGAAGCAGTTTTTCTGCTATTCATTGCCACTCTCTATCCTATAACATTCTGAATAGATATGAACTTTAAAAGGGAATGGGACATTAAAGTAAATATTGCACTTCAAGATTGGAGAGAGATTATTTAACCAGTCTATCTTACCCAGAAGGAAGTTACTCTTGCATCTGTAAGAAATTAATTAACTAATAATGATCAGTGTGGCAAATATCTATTGGGACTTAGAAAAATACATATACCTGAAGAATATATACATACATATGTTTATGCCTAGTATACACATAGATGTATTTTAAATTCATGCAACTATCACTAAATACTAAATTGAATATTATTATTTTTCTTTTCCTTTGAGGAAAATAATTGTTACATTGTTGCAGTGTTAACAAAATATATGCCTTTATCAGTTTTATTTACTTTTGCAGAACTCATTAAAATGAAATTTCCAGTCTTACTGGTGTTGTTCTGATGTAATACTTAGAGGGGAAAAAAATAGCTAAACTACCCTAACGATATGCTGTGTCCTGCTGTCCATCTTCCTGGGTTGCAAACATTTTAGGCTGATGACTATAATCATCTGCTTTTACAGTGCCTGAAACAATACAGCGTGGTTCTCAAAAAGTTACTGATAAAATAATCACTTTATAACTCAAAGCTATATTTCTCCTTGCTGGTCTCTCATCTCAAACTTGTGTCTAGTGGTTTTTCATCTGCATTAATGTTTTGATGTTAGGACTAGTATCAGTATTTCTGCTTTGAGGATCAGAATGAGTCCTACTCTTGAAATAATTGAAGAGCAGCGTATTAAAAATGAGGTTTCCCCTGTGCACGTTACAGGTTTTGCTGTTGTCTTGGAGTAATTTATAAACCCTACTATTTGGGACCTATTGCTAGTCAGGGTCCTTGCCCATTTGGTCATTTCCAGCCCCCCTGCCCTGCCTTTGCTGTCAGCCCTGGTCAGTTTGGGCAGGCATGTTCCTGTTCCCTTCCTCCCACCAACACCACCCTGTGTGCAGCACTCAGCTCTCCTGGGTTGAGAACAGGACACTCCTTAAAAGACCAACAAAACCAAACCCACAAAACAAACAAACAAAAAACCCCAGGAGAGACTCCTTCCTCTTGGGAATGACCAGAACTGGCTTTGAGACCTGGTTGATCCTTGAGGAGACAAAGGAGAGCAGTTACTGACATCCAGCTTTTGATGCCTGGTAAGGGATGTGAGCAGTTATGAGCTGGTGGTACCCCTGAGACCCTGAGCTAACCTAGCAAGTGAACCATCATCTTCCCTCCTTCCCAAAGCAGGCCGTGCTTTTATTGAGTATCTGGACAGTCCTGACTAAGTGAAATGTCAGAAGAGAGAAAAGAAATGGGTATTTCTTTCCCAGTTGGAGCTGAGCCAACTACCACTGTGAAACATGCAAGGTTCACTCCACTTACTATATTTTATTTTTTACTCTTGCTTTTGAGAATCTCACGGAATTCTATTATCCTCTGAAATTTAACATGACATTCCCTGAAGTACTCTCTGTGCCCCCCACACATAACCCATCTGTGACAATGTGGAATTTAGGCACACTTAAGCTGCCTTCAAGGTAGTTAGAGTTGGTTGTGGCTTCAAGGAGATGAAACTTAATAAAAGTTTATCTATGCTGTTTTCAGCAATCTAAAGTGTAAAATTACCCTGGACATGCTCTCAGCTGCTCAAGTGTGCTGGAGGTGCAGGGGTTGTGTTCTGGGGTGGGGAGGAGAGAGTGAGGGGAAGAAAATGGCAGCAGGGAGGGGGTGGATGGAGAGAACTGGAAAGTCAGATTTACAGCTCTTGTACCACATACTTTGAGACACACACCGAGTTCCTCCGTGTCACCCTGTGTCCCTGGCAGGAAGGACTCCCTTCAGCCCAGCTCTCGGGCTCATTTTGCTGCCCTCAGCAATCCACAGGCCCAGGCATCTCCCCACTTTCTTCACAGACACAAAAAAACCCTTAATAGCAAAAAACCCAATGGATTTCATTTTAGAAGTTCTGAGTAAATCGAAAGGTATTATCAAGACATTCTTTAGTGGAGAAACCTTTACTTCATGCTTGTGTGGAGTATTTTGAAACATGAGCACACCAAAAAACTCCCAAACACCAAGCCCTTTTTCAGATGAGAGCAGCAGTAATTAGTGATGCTGTTCTTGTGGACTGACAGTAACATACTGATTGTTTTATTTGCTCTGTAATATGTAATGAGTATTCCATTTGGATTATAAAACAACTCGATGGATGAATTGGGCTCTATCGATTACACTTCTGTACCAGTCAGCAATCATTTTGTTCCTCAAGCTTTTATGCATTCAGAGCAGGAATTTGAAAATGGTTTAAATAGAATGTGTAGGACTCTCCCCTTCAGTCAGCATCTACTGACAAGAAAGACAAAGGACTTAAAGGAGAAAGGCCCAATATCTTGTTAAAAGAAGTGGAAAGTCATGAAAGATGGTGGTATTTATTTCTTTGACTCTGGTTATTTTTATTGCTTTTTAATATTTTTTTTAGCTTTTCCTCATCTAATTATAATATCATCTGTTTAAAAATCCTATTATTTTTTTACAACTGGCCATTTTTTAAAGACTTGTAATTAAATTGTCAGTATTTCATTAAAAAAAATATTTGAAACTTCTGGTGATAAAGAACTAAATAAATTATTTCAAAACTAAAAATCTTTTGTCAGTGATCTCCATGACCAGCCTGTATCTAATCTTTCTATTTCTTCTACAAGCTAAAAAAGGCAAACCAAAGCAGAGCTGAATCCTTTAGAAGTTAATGGGATGTCCACAGGGACATGTCCTCTCTAGCACTTACTGTCGGCTTCTCCATGGAGCTGTTGACCAACAAAAACGTGCATCCATCAAACTTAATTCCAACAGTGTTCATTACGGGACTGAAAGAGTTCAGTGGTTTAGGTTTTGTGTGCTGTGGCAGCGCTGTGTCCTGGCACACAGGGGATGCCTTACGGTGTCTATGCTAACGGCAGGCACGTGGAGGGAGGCTGCACCCGCCCTGGGCACCACTGTGTCCATCTCTGCAGCCCCTGCCGTTCGCGTTCAGGAGTGATTCAAAGCTTTTAGAGTTTAGATTACACTGACTTGGAGCTGATGGAAATAACAGCAGTGACATTTAGTCTGCCAAGGGAGAACTCAGCCTCTGTAGCATCGTGGGTCTTTTGAAGGCCTTCTGCTAGAGGTGAACGTCGCCCTTACAGAAGAAGAGCTGTGAAATAAAGCGTCTGACTATTTGGTGTGGAAAACACACCTACCAGCAAAAAGGAGTAGCAGATTGCTCACTGTTCTCCATAGTAAAATTCAGGAATAGCTATTTAATAAACCCATTCTGCTTTTATAGAAGTTATATTGGCTTTCTGTGCTCTGAGTTCATTCTGTGGTCTGTGGTAGCACTAGAGATTTTTCTTTTAAAAAAACCCCAAAACCCAACAACACAAAAGCCCCACAAAATTCTCGAATTGGAAATGATTTCACAAAAACTAATACATTCAGAAGGGTATGACTGAAATATGGTTTTCTCTACGTTTTGAGCATGCTAAGGAAAATAGGTGGGAATTAAGGCTCAATGCAGAGCAGAAGGAGAACAGAGCTTCAGCCAGAGGTTATTTTTTGTTGTGCATTTTGGAGCCGTCTCATGCAGCTCCTGCTCCCAAGAGCTCAGCACAGTTGCCACTGCAGCCAAGTCACCAGGCAGGGCTGCAGCTCCAGGTGCAAGGAAAGGGGAGAACCAGCAGGGCTTTAACAAAGATTAAATCAAGAAGATTAGGTCTGTTTTACTCCAAGATGATAAATACTTGTCCATCTTCAATTCTGAGTGCTGGGGGGATGGTTGAAAAAGAGAAGAGAGGGATATGTGCTCAAGTAATTAAATTTAAGATGAAGTAATAGTGATTTTTGGTAGACTTTGTTGAACACCCTGGGACAGGGATGTAGGGATGGCAGAGTATGTTACCTAGCAACTGCTGGAAGGTGATTAACTCTTTACTACCCTTCCTTTCTCCCTTCTGAATAAACTGAGTGTAAAAATTGAATTTCTACAGAGAAAAAATTGGGAAAGTTTCTACTATGTGCAGTGCAATGTTTTATAGAGGCTGTAATTAAAATGCAAGTAAATAAAAATAAAATACCCCTGAAATGTTATAGTTCCTATTGAAACTACTGTAACTATTTTAGGGCTTGCGAGTAGGTTGTTTTACAACCGTTTTAGGGTTTGTGTGTGGGTTGTTTATAACCATGACAGACATGTCTATCCCCAGCTCTAACACTCCTGCATTTCTGCAGCATGAATTTCTGTAACAGGTAACATGCATGTGATACAAGTCATTTACTGACTGTCTGGAAAGGTGAATCTCTTGAAGATCTGAATTTTTCTTTTTTTTTTTTTTTTGTTTATAAATAAAAAGTAAAGAATACATCATCTCCAGATCAGACATCCAGCAGGAGTCAACGTTCTCTAGTCAAAAACAAAGGTTGTTGCTCCAGTTAAATAAGTTAAAACCAGTGAAATCACAGGACTTAAACCAGCTGAAGATGTAACTGGTAATACGGCATTACTGGGTAACAGACCTGTTGTTGAGATGGGCACTCTCTTTAGGTGCTGTGGTTTTAACAGGCTGCTAAGTGAGGTTCTGTGAAATGTGTGGAAAGATGGAGGGTGTTTAGAAGGCAGTAGAGAATAACAAATCAGACTCAATTATGAGTACTCTTAACCAGAATAAAGATACTTACCACCATTCTTCTAAATATTTTCATGAAAACTGAGGTGCAGAAAGTGAAATTATTTCTCTCATCTTATTTATTATTTTGTTTTTGCTTTCTTGCTTTTATTTATATTTGCTTAACCTCTTACAGTTTTCTCTAGGTGAGCATGGATTTAATAATAGTAGATTTTATTATGCAAAAGCAAAGATTGGCTGAAAACAGGGATGAAAACTCCAAAGAATAATAGAATACGATGTGCTAGTAGCTGCATAGGCAACTTTAAATTACATCAACGGTTGTAATGTTGTTACTGTCTCTGTAGCTGAATATTGACTTTGATTTTGATTGCCTGAGCTAACATTTTGTTACAATTTCTCATATGAGAAATGTAATTGAAATTCTAACTTTTGGCATGTCAAGTATTACTCATATTTTAGTTGACAGTTTAGGAGCCTCATACAAGAATATTTTTCCTTTATTCTTTTTCTTGTTGCTCATGATTCCGTCTGACCCGGTTGGCTTGGCACTGAAGCAGAGTAAACGTGTTCACCTGAAAGTGCAGTTATGGTTTGCTGTGTCTGAAATGGAGGTAGTCCTGCCTTTCATCTTGGCACCAGTTCTTTCAAGTGAGATGAGAAGTTCTGAGAGAGACTGAGAGCAAAAAGAACTTTGTGTTCATCTTGTGTTTGCTGTAGCTGATGATAAGGAAGTGGTGAGGTGGTCAGTGAGGTAATTGCACCTGTATAAAATTTTAATTTTGAAACTAAAGTTTTACAGTTTGTGATTTTCTTTGCTCTGTAGCATTAACAGGGAGCTGTTTTCTATTTCCGAGATACGTCTGCCTGTGCAGGGGTGGTCACAGTGGTTTTACAGGGGTTACAGAAACTCCAGACCAGAGGGGTGCAGGAGCTGCACTTCACCTTCAGTCACGTCTTGCAAGCCCTACACAAACAGAAGCATAACGGAGTTGGGAATTCATTATCTGAAGCATGGCATAGTCAAACATTTTGTCCAGGTCTATGGCCATATGTAACTCCAATACTGGGACAGGGATACACCTGAAAGTGGGAGCTGTTGGGGTGCTGGCCATGACGTGTCCACTTTCAAACCGTATTTCGCCAAAAGTGTTAATTCCTCTGAGCAATCTGACTGTGGAAAGAAAAACTCTTTGAAAGAGAATCATGGATGCCATCATGGGGTCCAGCAGAACTCCTTCAGGATGCACTGGGGACTTATCCTGTGCTATTGGCTGTTCCACATCCTACCTCACTTCAACTCCAATACTGCAGTCCCAGTAAGTTATATTCAACTTTTCCTAGGATTTTTCCTCCAAAACTGGGATGGATATTGCAGTTCCATTATGAGTTGTTGACACAGGCTGTTGTCACACTCTACTTATTATTTTCCTGACTTCATGGAATGCATTTAATAAGCTTAAAATTGGGCAGTTTTTGTACACAGTTTTATGAAATGACCCCGTTGGATTCAGAGATCATCTAAATGCCTTTGTATGTTCTCTCTTTTTTCAAAACCCTTTTTTGGAAAAAACTATTAAAATTGGAGATGATTTACCTAAAAGCATCAGATGTTACAGGAGAGTCTCAGAAATGGATTTTACTGAATGTTTCCTCATTGTAAATTTAAAAGCATGAAATTTTGAGATGAATTATTTACTAAAGATCTACTTGCATTTAAATTTATAGTATGGATTTTTTAAAAATAGGCAGACAAGACTGAAGTCTTAAAACATTTCTCAAACATAAAGGCATTAGTGGTTCCTGAAGACAGTCATGGAGACAAATTTCAGTTTTAAGGTGATGTAGACAAACTTACTTGCCTCCAGCTGCATTATGCTTTCTTGTTTAAATACATTAAAAGTTTTTGAAGATGTACTGATTAAGTGAAATCAGGATGTTCTTGATGTTTATCTTCCCTTTCTGCTGATTCAGAGAGTAATAAACAAGATGTAGAAAGACAGAACAAGGCTGATATTAATTGCTCCTGCTTAGGAGCAGATTAGGATGGCTGCAAACAAATTCAGCTATCCAGGGCCATCCTTCATTCCCTAAGTTGGAAATACTCAATCAGGAAACATGTGTCTACTGACTCCATCTTAAGCTGCTGCATCTTACAGTGCAGGCAGTGGGACTTTAAAGATGAATTTTTAATTTCAAGTCCTTGCATGAAGGAGCTGTGTTCCAGGGTAGTAAAACCTGTATTTGAGTGATTTTTGTGAATCAATCATCCTCATCCTGGAGGGAGACTGGAGGCTAATGGAGATCAAAAACAGAGAGATAAAATATAGCAGGTTATTTCTCTCTCTATTTGTTCTGTATTGCGCTGTGTTTAGACAATTTAGGAATTACCAAGGACAGTGAGATCAGTGGTTAGTTTCTGAGTTGTGTCTTATTGGCTTTTGGGATATTGTGATGCTTCCTTATGGGCCTGAAAGGCAAGCAGTAGGAATTTCACACTCTCCCTGTGCCTGGCTGCCGTGTGCAATGAGAGGGCAACACACAGTGCTGCTGTGGGCTCTGCTCCAAATTCAGGGGTGTTTGTCCTTCTGATCCTGCTCTGAGACTGGTGTGCAGTAGGGTCTTCCTCCTGGGAACCAGGGTACCAGTCTTCAAACAAGGTAATCAGTCAGGAAAATGCTCCCAAGATTTTGCCCAAAAAGACATTTCAAATTTGAGGTCTTGCTTCCCAATTCAGTCCTTCTGGGTTTAAACTTTTATGTCCAGGACCATACCTACGATCCCAAATCAGACACTGGAAACATACAAACTGACATTCATCTCACAGAGCTAATCAATATATTTTTACAAAAAATGTAATAAATCTAGTGGCACATATATAATGAGTAAAAGGAAAATAGGCTTTGTTGTATGCTTAATTTGAGGTAATCATAAAATACCTATGAATTTTAGTAGCAATTTTTTTAGCTCAGACTGAAATGTTTGTCTTACAATTCATTTAATGGTTCAAATTTAGTTAGACACATGCTTTGGGGTTGACTAGAAATGCATGGACAGATGTGACAGGGCTCCCTTTGTACAGCCTCTCTGATGGTGCCGTGCACTGCCCTTCCACAGAAGCAGATCTCTACAGATCATTTTCTTCTGGTTGTCTGGAGTTGAAGTATGGGGTTTTTTTTTCCCCTGTGACTTTTCAGCCTCTGTTCTAGGCTCTGTTTTCATTAATGTGAAATGTTGAAAATAAGACACCATTATTACCAAAGTAATGTAAAGGACAATTTCCATCACACACTGTGTGACATCAGACTAAAGGCAGGTTCTCTCTGTCCCCTTACAGTGTTTGGCTAAATGAGAATTCCTGATGATTCTGTCAACACCCTGGAAGTCACCACTGCATTTCAAAGGCACATCCCAATGTAGAATGTTAAATTGCAATAGGACAGTGGTGAATGTTTTTCTGTGACTACTTGAAATGCTAAGCTACACAGATTTCTTTCCTTTCTGGTTTTTCTCATTGTCCTTTCAGAGACATTAACACAACTCTCAGGCTTAGTATATAACATGACATGAGGCAACAGCAATATAAAAGAAGTCTTTGAAGCTGTTGCTTTTCATCATGCTTTACCCTTAAGAGGGTTTCTCTGGTCTAATTCCTTTGCTGTTCTAAAGAGAACTACATTTCAAGTTCCATAATTGCATCAGGGAATTGAAACATTGTTTAAAAAAATAAATAAAAAATCAAGTATTTTGTCCAAGACTGATTTTATTATCAGCTAGGGTTGATCATGATGTATCAAGATGTATTAAGAAAATCTTTTGAGTATTGCACAACAATTCATTGTTATGAATGTCCATGAAAAATACAACAGGCATTAATTTAGCCACTTCTGACACACACTTTTTGACCTCACTGGAATGTGTTTGAGAAGTTATGTGCTAGCACAAGCACCAAAAGCTTTGTAAACCTAATATTTTTACTGAAGCTGAGTTACAACATTCATTGATTATTGTCTGAAATGTGATGTTTGTGATGCTGCTTTATCTATGTACTTTCATGGTATTAATACAAATTTACATTTACTGCTATTCTGCCTTGTAAATACAGACGGGTGGTGTATTCCCACTCTTTATGACCTTTGTGCTGCATTGAGTGTGACTTTGCAGTAGCACATATTTCACTACATTACCTGTTTTTACCTACACAACTGACCAGAAAACTTGACTGTATCTCTGTGTGCTTTTGGGAGTATTTAGGAGGCCTTTTGGGAGTATTTAGGAGGGATTCCTGAAATGGACAAAAAGAAGACAAAAACCTTTCAGAACCCTTGGCTGATGCTGTCTCCTTCCTGTGGTTGTCCTTACAAGAAGGCTTGGTCAGGTTCTGCTGTTTTCAGTCAATTTGCATATGTAGCTGCTTTACAGGTGTCGAAAGTTGGCTTTATCTCTGCTGGAAATATAGAAAAAGTGCTGTATATTTTTTATCATAATTGGAAAAACCTTGTGTACGTCAATCTAAATCCACACTTCTCGAGAAAATGAAAAACTCTTCCTGCAGTTCAAGCATATGATATGGTGAAACTATGTTTGAAACTTTTTGCCTTTTTAAGGGAAGAGTTTTTTAAAATCTCCTGTGTAGCCGTTGTGGAACTGAAATTTATTTATGGTGTTAAAATTTGTGTGTTCATTCTCCGTTTAATTTATCATGTAAATAACATCTGATAAGTTATTTTTGTTAAGGAGAGAAATAGAAATTGCAATACAGCCTGTAGTATCAGTTTTGAAAACTCAGGCTGATCTCCGGCCAGAGAAAACCAGGACAAATTATTCTCCCCAGTTTACTACCCTGTTTTCAAAGAAATAATATCCAGGTATAGCACAGGTCATTTGTCTGCTACTCTAATTTCAAACTGCATCTAAAAGATCTGCATGTTGTCTGTTCTGCTTAACAGTCAGGTCTGTGTTTGTTTTGAAAGGTTGTATTTCGTATTTGAGAACACATTAGTTTACATCTATCCTATAAGCTGTCAACTTTATGTAAATGGTTGGTAAATATAAACAGGTGATAATTTACTAATTAGAATTACATTTTAATGAGGAATGGAGTAAATATTGGAGACTATAGATGGTCGAGCTATTCCAGATAACTTGCTACTTAGTAGTGCAAAAAAGGTATGGAATATTTTATTTTTATTAAATGAAAATTAGTTTATAGCTACACGAATTATGAAAGGTTGTCTTGACATTTTGGTACATAAGAAGTAAACCATATCTCTTCCGTAGAAAGTAAACCATATATCTTCCATTCATTATCAGAAAAATCCTGCATGTTTTACTTCAGATTCAAGGGGGAACTCCTACAGTCATAACCCAAATGGTAGATATCGTCAGAAATAGATGCTTTGTTTTAGTGATAAACCCCAAATTTTCTAGATAACATCTTCTTTGTCATTAAAAATAATTAAATTTCTGTGTGCTGTGAGGCTTACACAGCATGCATGAACTTAAATTTTGGCATGAGTCAGTGCTATAACTGTTCCAGAACTGACGATGCTGACAACAATTCAGTGCAATGACAGAATTGCCCCATTTGTGGTTCAGATGTGAAGTCAGTCTACAGCCCTTTTAAAAGTTGGTCATATTCTGTATATTTGGATAAAATGCCACAGTTACAGGAGAAAAAGTCTGAATTGCTCATGAAATTTTCTGTAGAACTCAGTCAGGACTTTTTATGATCTTCCATGCAAATTTCTACAATTTTCATTTAGCTTTTTTTAGAAGCATCAAGCTCTTTCATGTCCCCTGTCCCCATTGTTTGCAAGCACTGAGACCCTAAAACAAAGCATCTTATTTAATGATGGGAAAATTCCATTGAGTAAGATTATTCTGAGAGACAGTGGATGGCACTGTTGGTTTGCAGCTATGAGTCTGCAAAAATGAAGCAGGGCAGGGCAACCTTAAAAAAATTAAAAACAAAACAAACCTCACCAAACCACTCCCCTCAAAAATGAACAAAAACCCCCCACTCCATCCCTCCTCAAAAAAACGCCAAAATCAAAGTAAACCATTAAATAGTATCTTCTTAAAAAGAATGGATTAATTCTCAGACTACTTGTCAGTGCTCAGAAACTCTCAGACAGATGAAGATAACTTGTAAGATTCATAAGTTAAAAAAATTAAAATATACTAAATTGGATTGTTTCTGTCTGTTAGTTTGACATTGTGATTTTGTCAAAGGAGAGGAAAAAGTCCAGCTGGCTGAGGTGGACCTTAATAGTGGTAAATTAACTTGGCCAAAGCACTGGAAGAGCGACACCCCCCTCAATCCAGGCAGGATTGTCAATATTTGTGGGGTTTGAGGTTTGCTACTGCAAGATCACACCTGTGCAGATGAGTAAGAGAAATGTGTTCAGTCATTTGAAAATTACTTACAGATGTTGTCTAGAAAATAAGTTGTCCTTATCGTGTCTGGTTATGGTGAGGGGGAGGGAAGGAGTGATGTGGTCCTGAAGTCCACTAAGAAATGAGCAGCATAGGATTTCAGACCCTGGACAAAATCACAGTGGGACCTGTGAGATTCCTCTCGTTGATTGTACTGAGCTTTACATGGAGAGATCATATTCATTTGAAGGTTTGGTTCTTCGCTTTTGGAAAGACCAAATGCAGGTATGTTTTGTTCAATTTTATTTTAAAATGCGAGGTACACAAACGACCAGTGTGCCCTGAAGAGGTCAGATGTGGGCATGGCCAGTCTCCTGGTGAATGTGTGGTAATCTGTTCAAATCACATGCTCAAAAAATCCAATATTGAGCAACGATCTTGGTGTTTATCATCTCAATGCCTTTATGCTTGCTTGTCAAACACCAAAATTTAATTCAATTTCTGTCATGTAAGTGTCATTTAAAGAGAGACTGAAACTATTGAGGGAAAATATAACCTAGAGACAAAACTTTCATTATCACTAATCCTTTATTTCTGATAATAGTAACAACTCCAAGGAGAGAGAAAATTTATTTGTGAAAGTTCTGCTCAATTTTAAAGTTATGAATTAGATGTTACAATGTTTCTACAATCCACCAAATATCTAAGCCCTTGAGAATCATCCAGATGCTTGGTAGCTCACAACCATGCAGTGCTGTACATCTTCTGTCCTTTTTTAGCAAGGCAATGCCAGTTTAGTTTGTAACAGTGGTGGGAAGAGCCCATTTGCAATTATGAGAAATTATCGCGTGACTAATTTGCCACAAAAATAAACCAAATAGCTGTAAATAGAACAAGGACCCTTGTGAATAATAGTAAATAATTGAATTCAGCTTGGTGTAAATAACACTATAACATTTCTTATAGAGAAAGAAAGACAGGATATGAACTATGAAGTTATAATTCAGGAATATTTTAAAAAATAATTTGTATTTTTAAGAGGATTAGCATCAAATGAGGTTCAATATTATTGAATCTGAAATTCAACTTGTTCCTCATTTTGTCAGAGAAAAAGACCCAACGGAATTAATGAAGCAAACTGTTTCCTTCTTGCCTAAATGTGTTGTTTCTGTGAAGTGTGTGTGTGTGTAGGGCAGTTTTGCTCTTCACTTCACTGTCCACCTCATTACTGACAATACACAGTGACCCAATGAAAGCAATGCAAGTTCTTAATTCTTTTAAAACAAAAGCACCAAGTCCCACAAGACAGCAGATGGTGACTCTGCCCTGCTCTGCAGTCAGCACTTTGCAAAATGGTGTAAAATGTGTTGCTCTCCATCCATTCTCCATGTGAAGAGTATCACGCAGGCACTGTATGTTATTTCACTGTGTTCTCATGAAAACTTCCAGTAATGGTTGCTTTTATTCTTGCCATGAGATCTGGATGGGAAGGTGGAAAGGCTGATTGGCTACGTACAGGTAAACAGCATTTTGATCAAGGGTAGCCGTGTTAACTATCAATCCATTGATGAGAGGCTCCTTCCTCCTATGTGCACACACTTGTGTGAAAGCTACACCTCAAAAAACTATTATATAGACTGATAAATTTGTAAAAGGAATTAGGTGACCATAATTGGACAAACATTAGTTTTTTAAAAGTAGTACTGGTGCATCACCTGTTTCTTTAAAGATTGCAAGAAGGGACTTCTCCTAAATGAACACCTTTTAACACCAAAGCAGTACATAATATTGATTCCATAGCTGTTCAATCCGTATCCTGTAATCATCATAAAAGACAACCTTTATTTCCATAAACATATTCATAGTCTAATAATACACTGCATTTAGGTGATGGTAATGAAATTACACCACTCTCAGTGTTCATTTTCTGTATGTGAATTCCCTACAAAATCTCTCTAGCATTTGTGCCAGCTCTAAAAACCTCACACACAACAGTCATTGTAGCTGCATCTGGAGCATGTTTTTAATGTGCTGTAGGGTGACAAGAGATGATTATATTTCACCTGCCAAGGGGACAGTGCCACTTTTGCGTGCCAGGAAGGGATCAATTCAGGTTTGTATGGATCCTTGTTGCTTCTGTAAGACTAAATTATTGTTCTAACTAGCAAAACCTTACCTTTTCCATCCTGGATACAAGGGAACAAGCTTCTTTGTCTACACCAACATGATTCAGGATTAGATGCTAGGGAGCATTTTAACAGCCAAAAAATCTTGTGCTGCTGTCTGTTTTCCTACTGGGTTATTTGTAAGTAAATACCCATCTCCAGAAAAAAGATAGAACTGTACTTTCAGTGTTGAGTAGGAACTTTACACATTACCTTTGTTTTTTCTTTTTCTAAAACACAAACACAAGGTCGTTTCTAAGGATTTTTATCATCAATGTGATGTGCCATAGATTAGGATCCTTTGGGATGGTGAATATGTTTGTCAATTAAGGGACTATGGGAGGAAATGAAACTATTTAGTCACGGAGTAGAATAAGGAAAGTACAGTGGTGAAATTCAAAGAAAGGAGGAAAAAAAAAGATAATAGTGAAACAGCTAGCTGAAACTAGCTTCAAAATTTAAGAAGACCGCAGAGCCAATCCTTTTTTCTGCTTAAATTCCCGGAGAGGAAATTGAATCCAGCCTTCTGAAATGCTAGGGGAAATAGGCTGTGCTAATAGAAAAACCTCAACATGGATATCAGCCAGCAGTAAAGTAGAAAAATATGGGTTTGTGCCAAAAAATCAGTCTAGACATACTGAGTAAAATTGCAACTTCTGTGTTGCACTTGTCCAGCCTGTAGACCCTGATATATCTTGTTTCTAAATGTGCTTTTTTTACCCCCACTAATTTACAAATACGTTGTGATTGACGTTGTTTGTTATTTAATTTGTTAAAAGCATAATTTCTTCATGAATATCGATGCTGAAGGTAGAAATATATTAAAGTCTGTTTAGACTCAGAAGTGGCACTGGGTAATTTAATAATTCCAGATTATTAAATATGTATTATTATATACTGCATGTAGATGATTGTGTAATATGGTCTCCGTGGGTAAATGAAGTGTTTCCACTACATGAGTGAAATCTTACTCCAAAGAGGGAATCTGTTTAAAAGTCTTATTGTTGTACCAAAGCAGTATTTGGTTAATACTGGCTAAGAAAGAGAAAAGGTAAATACAGTTGCCTTCCACTGGGGTCAGTGCTTACTGTTGATGGCCTTTTCCATCCAGTAGGCTTTTCTCCTTCCTCCCTGCTTTTCCAAAGTGTTTTAAGATCTCTGGGACATCTTGTATTTACTGTTCTGTTTGCCAGACAGGGAGAGTGGTACAGAGGTGTGATTTTATCCAGAACTTTTTATATTCTCTCATAGCCCAATATTTGTTTTTACTTTTTCTTTGCTCAAACCTATGTCTCTATTTTGAGAACTGGTTGGAAATTTTAGAATTAAATACTTCTTGAAATATATCAGTGTGTTAAAATAAATGTTATGTTGAAAAGGCCTTGTTTACTTTTGTCTAGAAAAGTTTTTTGGGCCTTGGCCGGCCCCTGGTTAAAATGTGAGATTCACCTGTGTTATCCAACAAGCTGACAAGTTGGATGGGTAGGAGATGGAGAACACAATAAATCTCTTCTATAGGAGAGTCCCTGCTTAGTGCAACTCTATTTTTATGGAAGCAATGACCTGAATCCTGGTTATGCACATATGCCATGTTCCCAATCACTGAAGTGTCTCTTTTCTTTCTCTGCATTCTCTCTGCTTTCCTGTGTACGTAATTGACAGGGCTGGAGGAGAAACTGCAAAACAGACACCGTGAATTGGGAATGCAGATCTGTGGTTGGGATTGGCAGTTGGGGAGCTCTGGTGGCCTTTAACATCTCATCTCTAAAGAGCATTTTGCTACTTCTGCTTCTGGATAATCCTTTCTTTTTATCTTTTAATTTTTTTTTTTTTTAATTTGGAGGTTTTATGTTTGTTACAGTGCGAAATTGAATGTTTGTAATACTTTGGAAGTTAATGAATACAGCTCATGTTTAGATGAGAAACCTGAGTGGGGTTTTCAGGACTACTAAATGTGTTGTGTTCCCAGTCAAGCCAGGCCAAAGGAGTGGCCTTTGTGGTTAAATGACTTCTTGTGAACATAAAACCTGTTATGTCACTCAGTTACCCTTAGTGTTTTTGACGTGAAAAGTAGGGGTTGGGAAGGAATAACATCATAAAGAAAGAAAACCTCATAGAATTGCAGAAATAAAGTCAACATACTAGAAAAACAGATGTCAAAAAGCTAATGGCAAATGGCTGAGTCATTGAGCATTATGATCTAGAGAGCTTTAACAGTTTTACAAAATGTAAAAATTAATTTTGTTATATACAGCTGAGCATCAGGAGATGGCAGTAGTGCTTGCTGAATTGCAAAACAAGTATAATGGGGAGGAATCCCTAGAAATGAAAATAAGCTATTTTGTAAATTTGCCAAAGAAGGCAACAGTATTCTAATTTATTAGAATTGTGTACAGCCATCTTATTTTAATTGCAATTTTTATTGACGATCTGGTATGCTTAGCCTAGAATTTATTATTTTTTATTTAAAAGCATAGAAAACCACCATATATGTTTATCAATAACATATTAATATTAGGATTTGGAAAGGCTTTCTAGAACAAACCTCCAATTTTGTCCTTGACCAAATTTATCATTTATGTCTCTTGAAAGGTTAAAACATCAGTCTTATTCAGGATAGCAGCTTTTAGCAGGTACTACATAAAATAGTAATCGCTGCTTCTGAGGCACAAAACTATACTGCTTTATATACAGTCATTTAATTTTACTGAGTATGTCTGTGACTCAGAAATATGTGCTTGAACTCATTCTATAAAGTAATGAAAAGGGAAGTGCTTCTTTTGTGTGCAGTTTCCAGATGTGATTGTTGCATTGTAAAGTACCTTCGTTTTCCTTCAGCATGTATCTGATACTTAAAATTTATTTTGGAGGCTAATTACAGTTTAAATGCTTTGAAATTCCCCAAAGGGGGAAAAAAAAGTATTTTTATGAAGTTAAAGAAAACAAATTTCAGAGGAAGTGGAATTATGTCTTATTAGTGAAATATAATTCCACAATAAATGTTGAACAGTAGCATATAATGTGTAGCTAATGAATAAATGAGGCTATGTGGGGGCTTTTTTTGCCATTATGGAAAACACTGAAATGCAGAAGTTTGAAGTATTGTGACTATGTGCAGACAGTATGTTCATAATTGCTCATTATTCTAAAAATACTGCTTTTTGACTTGACCACAAACAGGCTTGGATTTTTAAAGACAAACTTACCCACCCATGAAAAAGTTATCAGTTTCAAGTAACAGCGTCTGTAAAGAACACAGTGCTGAGCAGGAGGTTCTGCTGGGTTCTGAGGGAGCCTTTGGGTGAGCTGTGGGCACCGTTCCAGTGCAGAGTCACCTGCAGAGGGACTTGTCCCAGCTGCCACACAGTGGGGTCCAACCTCTCCGTGCTCGATCCTGGGGATGCACAGCAATCCAGACCAGGGACATGGATCCTTGGAATCTGAACAACTCTTTACTCCTGGGCTAGGAACACAAGGAGGAGACACAGGTGAGCCCCTCACTTCTGCAGGGAGGGGTTGGTTTAGGTCCATGAGTAAGGCTCACAGAACTTCCAGCTGGTGTGCTGAGCCCTTTGCACTGCTGCTTCACCCCAACACTGAAGGTGATTTCTCCTCCAGTTGTGCTGGTTCAGCTATTGAGAGACCAGACTTGAAATTGTATTGTGGCAAGTTCAAAGGTTAGAAAGAGTTCTCATAAAAAATAGCAGTCAGAACACAAAATATCACACACCTTTTGGCAGCCTGCAGTGCAGGGGCTTCCTAAACTGGAGGAAGTTGCATTCAGCCTATTATCTTAATCACCTCTGAATTTGTGTAATCAGTTTTTAAATCCATCTTCATTGTTGGCTGCGGCAATCAATCCAATCATTTATTTACATGTGTGTGTGAAAGATTTTTCTTTTGTTCTAAACCTGCTGCCTGAAAAATTCATTTGGTGTCCATTAGTTCTTGTTTTATGAGAAGTAGTGACTAATCATTGCCTATTCATCCTTTTTCACTTGGCAGTTTTCCTCAGCTGAGGAGTCTGACTCAATTTAAACTGTCCTCGTATCGAAGCCTTTATAGATCTCTGATGATCCTTGTTGCTGTTCCCTTTTATCCTGTCCTTCTGTAGATGGAACAATCAAAATTACATGTGCTGTTCAGGATGCAGGAATAACAAGAATTTATGTAGTGGAATAACGATGTCATTTTTGTCCTCTTCTCTGTTCTTTTGCTAAGAATTCCTGGCATTCTGGTTGTTATCTTACTGCCTTCTGAATGATGTACCGGTGTTTCAGGGAACTATCCGTAAGATATTCTTGAGTAGTGTGAGCTGAATACTTGTGTGGGTGTAGTATGGTTACTTTCTGTCTCCATTTACAATGTTTTGCATATGTCTACAGTAAAATTCTGTTGGCATTTTATCATCCAGCCTCTCAATATTATGAAATCCTCTTGCAATTCTTTTTAGGTTTTATTACCCTGGATAATTTTGTTTCATCACAGGATATGATCACCTCCCTATTCATGCTCTCTCCATAGCACTAATGTGTGTCTCAAATAGCCCTCAACAGGTTCCTCTACTGAGCTGTGAATGTAACCTCCAAGTTCTGAAACATCTTTTACTCCTGCTGTTCCTTTAAAGCTCTGTTGTTTATCCTTTTCAGCTTTTGGGGAGATAATGAAGTAGGAAAAAGGCTTTTAAAGTCACAGCTGTTAAAGTAGTTTGTTTACTCTCTCAGTTGGGTTTCAGTTCACAATATTTTAGTCTTTTGGCTATTTGTAATTTTCTTTCAGTGAGTTTTGACACTGTCATGCATTTTCTCTCCTCAAAATTAAAAACTTTAAGTATTTTTTTTCTTCTTTCTTTTCATTTCAGGGATATTGAATTTGAATAACATGTAAGAATACAATATCAAAGTGATTACTTTGTGAGATGTGTCTTGCACAATGTTTATGTCTAAATCAAGAAGTCTTGGGATTTTGTGACTAGTTGCTTTGAAAGAGTTATTTGTGCTTAATGATTTTTTTTCTGTGATCTCAATTTCACACTCAGCATTGGTTGGTTGTATTTCACTTGCACAATCCTTTTTCTCTTTATGCAGGTAGTAAAAATCCAGGGAAGTTCTGCAGTGCTCATTACATTGAATTTATTTTATTTCCTATAGGCTTTCCTTCACAATAAGGCCTTACTCTGACAGCCAATTCTGCCATTCTTGCAAAGTTGGTTTTGAAATAATAGTGTTTTAGTTGTTTTAAGAGAAAAAATTTTATTTTCATCATTAGATTATAACATAGTTGCTGAAAGTATCACTAACTCTGTGGTGTGAAGACCTGACACCATGTCAGCATTATGGCTTTGGACACCTGGGGAGATAAATGTGGTGTCTGGAAGCTGTTATATGCATCCATTCTGGGCTTCTCTCTGTCAGGGATTTACTGACTTATCAGGGGAACTGGCAAGGAATTTTGATCTTACTTTGTAACACTGATAATTTGGGGTTTTTTTGAGGCTTTATTTTTGCTTAGGAGGAAATACTCATGCAATGTCCAATTCTGCTATCAACCATGAGACTGAAGGATTTTTTTTGTTTCTAAAATTTCTCTTTGCAGTAGGTGTAGCTGTAAGAGTTTGGAGAGTGGCAGATGATTGGTGTTGGCTGTGTTTGACAACACAGGGGGACAGGATCCAGCTGACAAAGTGGACTCACTCCACTAAGGAGTAGAAAAAAGTCCTTTCATGCCCAAGATATAAAACCATAGCTTGCTGTGAGAAGCAGGAGCAGAGCTTTCAGACAAGAATTTCCTACCTATTTTGTGGGATGGCCTGCTCAGGTTTGGGGTTTTTTGGCTGCTCACTAGAAGCAAAGCTTGACAACAGCAAGGAATATTTTCTACCAAGTTTCACTAATGACAAGTTAAGTGCTATAAGGGCATCTCTGGTAATGCAAAGCTTTCACCTTTGTAAATTGTTAAAGTACATGACAGTGTTATCAATCTGTCAATAGGTAAGAAAAATTTTTAGAGTCTTTTTATAAAAGTTGAGAGTTAGATTTCTTGAATGAAGAGTTGTTAGTTCCTAACTGAAAAAAAAAATGTAATTGTTACTTGATGCTGACAGTAATTCAGATATTGTCTTGTCTGTGGTTTTCGTTTAGAGAACACTTGAAAAAAATCATGGCAAAATGTTCTACAGAAATCTGGTTTCATGGAATCTTTTCAATTTTATTCTGATTTTTGATTGTGACAAGATTTGGGTCCGTTTAAGCATTGCATTGCTCAGTAATCTTCTCAGGGCAATGACAGATAATGTTAGATGTTCCTGCTAAGGAGTATTATTGGACATGTTCTCCTACCACTAAACATATTGCTCTGCTAAACTATTTATAATGCTGCCTTAATGTGGAGGGTTTCCAAAACAGCAATCATTAACTAATGGTTCTGCAACTAAGCTGAATAAAAATCAAGAGTGTGTCTGAGTTGAGGGTACCTCTTCAGCAGGTTTCTGTTTCTTATTTTCTGATCTCATTTCCCAATTTCTTACCACTCTCAGGTTTACTCAGAAAGTTCCTCTTGTTCTCTGTCCACAGCACTGTGGTTCTGAGGTGAACTTTGGTACAGATATATGAGAAGTTTGGCTTAATTTGCTCTTCTGTGTCAAGACTTGTGATCTCTCAAACACAGAAGTTTGGTAAATGAAGATTGTGATTTTCCTTTCTTTTCCATATCACCACAAGAGACATGGTGAAACTCTGAAGTAGGAATCGATGTAGAGAATGGGTGGAGAATCAAAACCCTTTCCCTAAATCAACAGAAAAAGTGGGCATTTAAAAAAAAAAAAGGAAATGTAGAAGAATTAAAAGAAAAGTGTACCTCTTCCCCCGTACTTTCAAGTGTGCTGGTTTTAGCCCTGTGGTCCTCAGCTGCCCTGTCCCCCCGTGGAGGTCCCTGACTGCATGGTCTGGCCCTCACGGTTCAGTCTGTTCCCTGCTCCCTTTGCTCTTTGAGGAACGGCAGGTGAGGGACTGAGCTGTAGACCCACACGTGCACTACGTGGTCGCAGTCCCACACTGCTGCTCCAGACCCTGCCTACTCCAGCACCAATTCCCTGAAAAAGCGGTGCAGATAGTCACGGCAGCACAGTGCTTCAGCAGGAGTCACGGTGAGCAGCGAGGGCTTCAGTTGTACAGTCAGGCAAATCAGCCTCTGCACAGTCTCTGTCAGTGCCAAGTGCCTTTTTTTTGCTTCGTTCGCCTCATTTTGCTGCCTGACTCGAACTGGAGACTTTCCCACTATTGAGGTGAATCCGTTTGTTTCACATTCCGTAAAGAACTTTACATTGGAACATAAAGGAACACTGCCTGGGCAAGAACAGAAAGGTTTAATTGCACAATATGCCACTATACCTTGGTAAGAAAAATTACATCACTAGTAAGAGTTTAATGATGATTGTTCGATGCTTTCTCACGTATCCTTTTCTGCACAGGGACTGAATTGATGTTCAGCCTTGACTGAGTGAAATCTTCTAAAGATCTAACACCTTTCTCAAATTATTTTCATGAATATGAAAATGTGGAATACGTTTCAAATGAAAAATAATAGGAATATTAGGAACAATAGAGCTACTGCATTGTATGAGCTGGGAAATTGTCAAGGTGAGTAACACCTGGTTTAGTATTTTGACTTGATTGACAAGTATCCATGGTTTCTGACTTCTTCCTGCTCTCCATTTACACAATTTCATTTGCTGGATAAATACACTGGATTACAGGAAATGAATTGTTTTTACACTTTGAGGAAAGAGAATCAGAGCAAAGCATTCCCAGAGACTGAATGGCTGTGTGAATCAAGAAAGAACTGCAAAAATATCATATAATTATTCAGAGGAGTTTTTGTAACAGCTGATTTAAGTGACATTACCAATGGCAAGACTGGCAAGCAGAGAGTTATCTGTCATTAAAATAGTGCCAGAAACCTAAAGCTTTAAAGCTCAAACTTGAGCTCTAGGCCAACTGTCAATGGCTACATATATGCCCCAGAGGCAGCTCCTATTCAAAATTCCTTTCTATTCTCTTGTTGAACTGTGGCTGGTGAAAAGAGAAGTTTCCCTTTTAATTTTTGAACAAGACCACAACAAACACAGAGATCATGGTTGTCGTCAGCAGACTTGCTGAGGGTGTACTCAATCCCACTGCCCAGGTCACCCAAAAATGTGCTGAACAGTCCCAGTAACAACCCTGAGGGACAGTGGCCCCACACGGACATCAAGCCATGGACTGCCACTCTCTGAGTGTGACCGTCCAGCCCGTTCCTTACCCACCACGTGGTGCATCCACCAAACCCATCTCTCCAGCTTAGAGACAAAGCTGTTGTGTGAGGTGGTGTCCAATGCTTTGCACAAGTTCTGACAGATGCTGTCAGTCATCCAAACAGCCATTTGGCTTTTGTAGGGTTTTATCAGGCACTTACAATTACTTTTTAACTTTACACCAATAAACTTCATGGCATCACACAAGTTGGCTGGCTATTTGTCTACTGGGTTTCTCTTTTTTTTTTAAACTTTGCTAGACAATGCTTGATTTTATCTGATTTGTCATAACAATTATTAATATGGAAAAGTGCAATAGTTGTCTCAATAGCAAAGCTATTTTCTATACAATCAGTAATTAAAATTGACCTGATTAACATTCTTTTTAAGTTCAGGTCTTCACAATAGAAATAATGGGCTGTATTTAATATTCTTTTTTAGATATTAGCCTTTGAGATGTTATCTGAAGTAATCTAAACATTCAAAGCTTTAAAGCTGATTCTTTCAACAAGATAAAGCAAAAATCTGGCACCTAGAAAGACTAATTTCTTTGGGGTATACTGAGCTTCGTCTTTCTCAAACCTCTTGAAAATGTTAATTAGCACAAAATAAAGAACAGTGAAAAATGTCTGCAGTCTTCCTTTGAGACTAAGATTTGGGACAAATAATTTTGCACGTGAAGTGAATATGCAAGTGTAAAGAGATTTAAATATCTGATTTTAATAGGTTTCATCCCACTGGGAGAGATACTTTTGATTATCTATGACCTCTACCAATTATTGTGATTCTCCCTGTAGGCAAGTCATAATTTTAACAACTAATCAAACTAAGCCTGAAGGTTCTGTAAAATGCCAAATATGTACTTGCACTCTTGCTAGTTACAGAGCTCATACTTGCTACCTGACCTTGTTTCAGTTTCTTAAACTACTTATAGTCAATCTATTGAAATATTTTTCTTTTAAAGTAGAAATTCTTGGAAATCAAGATAAAAATTAATAACAAATAGTTGCTTCTTTGGTTTTGGCTTCACACCAAGCACAGTCACAAAATAGCAAACTCTCAGTTTAAATGAAAGTTGGCTTGATGGGTGCTGAGGCATGAAGGGTGGCAGTAGTGCAGTGGTACAAAGTCAAATCTAAACTAGTAACCCCACTAAAATTGGTATTCTCTTGACAGTACCAACCTCATCTTGCTTTTTAGGTCAGTAGCACATCTATTCCCTGTGCAAAGTAGACTTTAGGAAGCTCCTTAGAGTCAGGACTGAAAATAGTGCTTTGCTGAGGTGAGAGTCAGGACTGCTCTTCTAAAAATACATTGGCTGAGCTGAAACAGGAAATTGTGCATTTATTCATCACAGTGCTCAATTCAGGAAAAGTTACTGGGAAGCTTTGGGCAGTCTGCATCTCTGTTCAATCTCTGCAGCCCTGTGTACTATGAATTGGAGCAGATTTTAACATCATCCTGTAAGAGACAGTGTGCTGATCTTTTGATGGTGTAGAACAGGGTAAATTTATAGAAGCAAAGGTATAGTAAACACTTTTAGCTGTGCTAAATACAGTGCTGCATGTGAATCTTAGAGTAAAACCCCTTTCTTGAGGCGAAATATTTTTTGGATGTCCCTCTTTACATCCTGTTCACAGTTGTATACAGAGTGAATGCTTGTCAGTGCTCTTCACAGAAGATAATGGAGTTACATAATGAAAAGTAGCATTTAAATGAAAGGAAATATCGTACTCTTATTCTCCTAAGCATTGTAAGTATGTAAGAATGCCTAAAATCTATGTATTTGTAAGCACGTGTAAGTGTAGGGATGGAGAAGAAAATTCTGGGCTGGGAGAAACAAGAGGAAAGAAGACTATAGAAGGGAAATATTGTGAAATCAAGGAACTGAGCAATGGCTAACAGTCACCTGTCTCACATATATCCATAAATACCAATTCCGTACATTTCAGATGTTCTCTGAGCTCCAGACTCACCTGGTGGGTGAGCTTAACGTGAAGATGTGCAACCACACCCCATAATAAATTGTATCTGACTGTGGTGCTCGACACATTAATTGTGTCACTTTAACTATACAACAGAAATACCAGAAAGACCAATTACTTCATTTTCGTTAACATGGGTTCTGTGAATATCTAGATGTATTTATCCAAGTGAGTATCATGATTGATAAAATCCAGCACAATTCCCAGTGAAAACCAGCTTACTAGTGATGTTTTCAAAATGCCAACCTACAAAGTGCTCCAGTGACACTCCTGATGCATTGCTGGCTTGCTCTTGATCAGCTTGGACTGCAGGCAGTGCAGCTGTAACCTTCTATTCTTGTATATTTACTTCTATATATTCTGTATTAATTACTATATTTTATAGTCGAAAATATTTCCCAAGTGATGCCTTATAAACTACTGTCCTGAAATCCAGGTAAATTAGGGAGATTATAACTACTGTGAGCTTTTTATCAAATAAGTCAGTTTTCCTTCACAGAAGATGTCAATTTTATCTGGCAAATCTACATTGTCTTTTGTCTCATTTCTGTTTACTTTTTTTGGTCTTCTGTTGCACATTCAGTTAATATGTTTTCTAAATTCTGTGTGTTTACAAAGTCAGACTCATGGATGTACAGCTGAATGATCATCCTCTCCTCTTTTAGAAACTGAGGCACTTCATCCCTGTGCAACATTTGCCTGCTTCACCTGCAGCTGGCTTGGTCAGCTCCCTTTAGGGTTGGACTGCTCCAGGGTCCTAAGATTTTCTGGGCTTTTTGCTGCTATGCCTCAAGCATCAGAACTGAGTATCTGAGAAAGAGCTGTGTATCAGTAAAATAAAGCATTTCAATTGCTGAGAATTTGTTTTGTGTTTATCCTCCCATGAGAATCTTAAAAATGTTTCTTTCTCAATGCAGAACAGAACACAGTACTTGGAGTTCTCCCACTCCCTCCCCTACTTCCCTGAAGGTATTCCTGGTTAATAGAAAATGCAAAGGACGTCTGACTGAGAAGGTGTGATTTTTCTGTAACTTGCAGGCCACAGGATGGCTGTCATATGTAAAATTAGGCTAGAATACAAATTACTGTGGCCTAGTGATGCTTCTACACAAGTGTGCTTTGAACAAAGAAAGTAGATAGCTTATTAGCTGAGACTCAGACTCCGACTGCATTTCCTTTCTCTGTCTTAATGGAAATAAACATTCCCTAATTAGAAAGCTTTGGCTATACCAGCAGAGGCTTTTGGGCTGCTGCTGTTCAACTCAGTTTGTGTTGTGTCAGCCAAGGCAGTACCTACAAAAATTACTGCATCTTTCCATTGATAATTTATAAATCTAAATGGACACCAAGGTTTTACTAATAGGGTTGTTGGGTTATAAAATCATTTGGCAAAGCTTGAAGTCTTCACTTCTTCCTGAATTATGATCTCAGAATTTGGCCCATTGATTGGCATAGTCAACCATCAAAGAAACTTGAAAAATTGTACACAGTAGAGGTCTTATTGTCATCATATTTGTTTACATTAATGTACATTAGTTTTTATCTTGAGTATTTGTGTTTCAATTAACAATCTTAATTTTGCATACATTTTGTGTATCATTTCATATTAGCTTAACTTTGTTTAAACTTAGAGCATTCTGTGAGAAACATGCCTAGTTAAATGCAGAATATCCATATAAAGCTATTTTTCAAAGAACAAAAAATATGCAATTGAAGTGCATTAAGCATGTGATAAAGATAAATTTAAAACTAGAAAAAATTTGTGTGGGATAAAGTAGAATAAATGTTAAATATTTGGTAAAACGGAACAAAAAGAAAGCTGCCATAGCACTATATGGAAGAATATATGTAAGAAGTGATATAATAGTTTTTCCTAGACCAGCTAAGGTAATTGGAAAAGACTTGATGCCACTGAGAATTGAGCTGACATTTTGAAAGCTTTGCACAATTACTTTATTGCTCAGTTACTCATTACCATGATGCTTTTTGCATTTCTTTTTTACAGTTAGAAGCTAAGTGCCATGGTCTGATCACTCCCATATTGTTTAGGGCCATCCCCCTTAGAAGCAGATTTGGATTGCAAAGAGAGAACTGGACTTGTCAAAACTGAATCCGAGAGTAAGATAAGAATTAAGCAGTATGGATTTTCAGAGATCCAGTATTTTAAGTTTGTTGACAGAAAACTTTTTTCATTTATCAATATAGATACAGCTTATGGCATCACCTGAGTACTGAGTAAACAGTAAATATATTTCATCCAGCAATCATAGTCATGTTTTTATACTCCTGATTAGAGGCTACTGAGCTGGTCATGCTCTGGAGTTGAAGTCTGCATAATATTTGTGGAGATGACTTATTTTGTAGCTTAATTGTGTCTGATAATGAATCTTCTCTCTGTTTGAGTGCTGTAAATGTAACACAGGAGACAGTGGAAGTAGCCCACCCTGCTGTCCACACAAACACAGCTCTCCAGACTGTTTTGGAGCTCTTCTGTCGGTAGTGTATCCTTTCAAGGACACTTGATCAGATGCCTTACATTGTTCAATGCACTGAATCAGAGACCTGCCAGAAATCCATAAAACGTGCTGTGCAGAGCTTATGAAATCTGGTTATTTTCTCCAAAATCTGTCCCAAGGTGAAGTGTAGGTCAACAGTGGAATGACCACGCTTAAAAGTGCCCTGAACATCCCAACTGTTGCCACAGAGTTCATCACTGATTTGAGATGGTCCTTCAGACAGAATACCCAACTAACTTCTCAGGAGCCAAGTGCAAAGTATCACCACTTGGGTTGCTGCATGCTTGGCGTGGTGATAGATTACAACATGGACTCCTACTTAAGAACAAACTTAAATACCAACAGAGATAATCCTACATGAAATAAAAATGTGTATCCCAAGGAAAGAGTAGCCTCCCATAAGAACAAGGCTCCCTGTAATTGCCCAAAGGCCCCAGTACAGTTAGAACTGTGCTGTGTGTGATCTGACATGGAATAGTTAATGCTGAGGGCTACCCCTGACAAAATAAGTACATTCCAGAGCTTATGTATGTAAATTCCTTAAATGGAATTTTTTTAAAGAGAATAAAGTGAAGGAATAAAAATCTTTCAGTACATATTAGCAGCAGACAGTGAAAATCTCTCATCCTAAGTAATTTTTAACTAAAATATGGTAATTATTGATTCCAAAGGCTATATGTTGACTATTCTTTGTAAGTGAGGATTTTGGTTCTTTCCCCTAGTGAAATAACAGTTGTTTCAATAGTTTTATAGTGAATTGTAACATTAACTTGATTGGAGAGAGGATGTGTATGTATAAATCACACACTTTCCAGAACAAAATTGTTTGCAATTATCATTGTGGCACCTGCATATTTGAATCTTTGTTCTAAAATTGACTCTGGAAAGCTGGACTTGATGCATAAGTGAAGGAAATAAACATTTTCCCATGTTTACCAAGGCTGTTCTTGATTTGCTGCTTTATGTGAGAGGCAAAGGCATGCTGTTTATGCAGGTTGTTTTCTTGAAAGCTATTTGAAATTATTTTCTCTGAGTTAAGCTGTCTCATTAAGCCTTCTTGTAGTGAAAACATAATTGTGAATGAGACTTTATTTAACTTCTGGAGATTGGTATTCCCACATAGTTGTCACTATAGTGCCTGAAATATCTGACTGCTTGGTTTTGGGTTTCTTTTCCTTCCAAGATCTTAAATATGCGTGTCACTTAAACATGTTGTTTGCAAATTTTAACATGATTTTGAGTGCTGCTCTGGTCTCTTCAACCTTGCCACTGTGAATCTTGAAAAAATACAGATTTTTATTTTTGCTACTTAATGGGAGAGAGTGTCCCAAATTCACTTGCAACCTATGATTTATGTAAGTTCAATGTCTCACGCAGGAAGCTTCTATGTCTTTGGGACTGAAATAAATGCCCAAAGAGTAGACTTTGTTTGTCCCCAATTCAGTAATCAATCGTATTAAGCAATAAATAGTGAATTATACAGTAGTCAATGTTTCTAAATGAGAAGTTAAAAATAGTATATTTGTCCAGTGTATAAGTCCAAGAAGCAAGTTATTTACTCTGGCCCCAAATCAGCCTCAGCGCTGAGTCACTTCAGCAGCAGTGTGAATTTAGGACCCCATAACTCTCAGAACACGATAAACTTCACGGGATAACCCATGTAATAGGTGGCACCAGAGGCTGACTGGGGACATCTAAACTGTCTTTCTGAGGTCTGTGTCTCTGTATCTCGTAAATAAGACCATAACTGGGGTAATTTAATCAAAAGCCTGAAGTTTAGTGGGCCTCTGTTTCGGGCTTAAATAATTATCCATATTCTTTTTTTGTTTTAATGTGTTTCTTCAAATTAACATATGAGATGAACAGAAATACTGAACTTATCCATATTCTAGAGCTGTTAGTTTCCAGGATAACAAGGATAATTTCAAGCAGATTTCTGCATTCTTCTCTTATTATACAGCCTTGACACTGATGAGTTACACTTGTTCACAGTGACAAGCTAACTTGAGGAAGGCTAGCACTCCACTTCTGGAAGTGGAATGAATAGGAAGTGCGCCTTAAATTTTTGGAAATGATGGACACCTGCCACTGAGTGGTAAATGCAGTTTGAAATTACATTGTGGATAGCATACACACATTTTTATTTTGAACTTAGTAATGCCCAAAGTGCTTCCAAATACTTGCTGTGTCATCTGTTCCAATAGCTGTAACTAGATTCTGCTCTAGTCAAATGGCAAAAATCTGAAATAATTGTCCTCAGTTTGGTGGAGTTGCACCTCAGTCACTGCATTCTTCTTTTGCTGTAAAGTTATTATTGCCCTCTGCTTCAATGACCATTCGCTTGTGAGTTATTCTGTTCATATAATGTCATCTAGAAAAGTGGACTCCATAAACAGGACTTTACTACTGCTGTTGAATACATGGAAGATGTTTCTCTTTGTGGTAAAGGGCAGTGGTATCGAATGATATATTAAATTAAAAAAAAATCCTGTAGTTGATCTATTTATTTAATTTTTTAATTAATTTTTTTTTCTTCTCCCCTAACTTAGCACATAATTCAACTCTTACTAAGAAATCATGTTTCTTCTAAATTTCAATTAGTAAAGCTGCACTGCTTTGCATATTAAATGCAAGTTCTAACTTTGACTCCATAGTAATCCTGCTCTGTGAGTCAAGGTCCAGCTACCTGGTGATCAATCTGGACAATCAGATAATAAATCACTAATTCATCACGTTTTTCCCCAAGACACATAATGAGAAAGAAAGTGAACTACTCAGCATTCCAATGTGTGCAGGGCAATTTAGGCTGAATGGAGGAAAATTCTATTTCTGCATTTTGGAGTGGAGAGTCCCAGTGGAGTTGTCACATAAAGAACATTTTTAGTTTGTTGACAGTGAGAACTATGCAGTGTCCTTCAGTCTGTGTGTGGGTTTTTGTATGTGCTTGATAACTGCAAACCCCAGCCCTTTGTTGTGAATGACAATGTTTCACAGTGCTCAGTTTATTTTATATAAATTTATATTTATTTTATATACCTGGTGTGCGTGTATTACAGTTGGCTTTGGTGATTAAGCAGTGATGGTTCCAGTCATCTCCTGCAGCTGGGAAAGGGCTACCACAAATATTCATGATTAAGGCGAGCATTTAGCTGATGTTTCAGAGAATACCATGATCAGAAAAAAAAATGCAAAGCCATGGGAACTTTCAAAGATTGCTGTGCTTTGGAGCCGAACATGGATTTTGAATGCAGACAGAAAACATATCTGCCTTACTGGAATGCTTTATAACAGTGGAAGGAGTTGCTAAAAGTGCACCTTTTCTCAGTAAGACTTTGCCCTTCTTCATTCACTGTGAAATGTAGAAGTGAGGAGGGTATCTCAGTAGCGCCACGATGTATCATGTACTCCAGACTTTCAGTGGTACTTTTTCATAGTTTGAAAAATGTGCATTTTTTTACAGTCTGTAGATTTCACACATTTTTACTGCAGAAGAATATATACAGTATGCATTTTCAGGAATATTTCCTAAAAATTTCCATTAGTTCTCTCCAGAATTGTAAAGGCACTTTGTGCAAATTCCCCCCAGTAAAATTTACCTTTCAGCCTCTCTGTTGTAGTTAGAGGCAATATCCTCCAAATCCTAATCAGCATTTCATTGCACTAATGCATTTTACCGCTGCGTGAAAGAATATAAAATTTTTTTAATTCCTCAGTTCAACGTTGTGACTGCTTTCAGCAGTAATCCATGGTTAAATTATGAAATTAAAATACATGATGGCTGACTGAAGTTTTCATAGCATTTCAGATGTACCAAATCGTCCAGGTAAGAGAGACTTAATGTACATTTTTGCCCAAATGCTTGCAAAGCAAACTATAATTGTGGTTAGGAAATGTCACTCACCAGCTCCCTGTGCCTGGAAAAATTCAGAAGAATTACGAAGGTGATAAGGATTACTAAATTATTAAACTTACTTTAAAAAATCAGCTGTATGTGCAATGAATGTAAACAATTGATTACTGGAAATCTGGAATACCTTTTTTGTGTCAGTTAAGATGATGCTAACTCATAAATTCACAAGTATGAACACTTATGACAGGCTGTTTGATTTCTGCTATATTCAGGTATTGTCCATCAGCCACTTCTGGCAAGGGGATGGAGGTTAGTCTCTGGGGGTTTCCGTGGCAGAGAAGGATGTCTGACTGCAGCTCATTGTTTTTCTCATCAGGTCTGTCACTGCTTTCAAATCCACTTGCAAAAATTCTCTCAGGAGGGCCCATCCCCATAATAACAATTGACTGGATAAAAATGACTATTTTAACCTTCGTTATACCACAAGACAAGATTTAAAATTTACAGGCTGATTCAGTAAGTGAAATAGCTTTATATTGCATGTGATGTCACCTATACCTTAGTGCATATATGTGCACATGATATAAATGAAAAATCTAAACTTCCTTCAGTTTGACCCCACAAGGGCAACGAAATCTCACTTCCTTTGTCAAGATGTTCCAGCAGCACTAATACTGAATGTCTTCTTTTGATTGTCATCTTTTCCACGTCACATCTGGGAGAAAAGAATCATGAAAGAGTTAACCCTCTCTCTTTCGCTGGTCTCATGAAATACTTAAAACTCCTGAAATAAATTATTCAGCAGATTCTAGTATTTTTGGATTTAAATATAGATGATTTATTTACTACTTCAGTAGGCACTGGGTATCAAGGCTGGTTGATCCCCAAGGAGGCTTGCTCGGAGTTGCAGCACTGAGCTCTCAGGTATCTTTCATCTGAGTTGCCAACATCTTCAGCACAAGAGTCAAGAAGAGTTAACCTAAGAATGAGACGTGCAAAGCTGTGGATGCCTGATAGGGCACCAGCAAACAACCAATCATTAACTAATCAACACAACTAAATACATCTCTTGTAATATGGAAGTTTATCTTGTTTGGAAATACTTAATTACTTTCTACTCAAATCCACTTTTCAATTCCTTTGCATGTACAAGAATCTGGGGGAATATTGCCCTAAGAAGAGGCAGGTGAAATGTCTGCAGTCATGGTAAAATTTTGAATAAAATTACCACAATTGTCTGCACCACCTCAGTACAGAGGTGGGATCTGTTATTGTTCTCAGTACCACAGGACACTTAAGTTATAATAACAATGTGTCTCTCCACATTGTGGGAAGCTAGTGAACTTTTCACCCTTGTAACTGTAGTAGAGATCTTTAGACATTCCTTTTCTGCCAGTGTAATTTAGTACAATTATAACTGTAATCAATAAAGTTAGTCATTTATAATTGAGAAAAAGAAAAAGACCATAAAGAAAAATAATAATGATTTACAGCTTTAAACGTATTTGATGTTTTTTGGGTAAAGTAATTTTATGTTGGTGAATAAAATTCAGCCATTTAAAACCTAATTTCATTATGTTAGGCCTTAGTAATAAACAGGAAGCCAAGAACAGTAAATATTTAATTGGTTTTTCTATAGTAAATGAACATGGAGATTTTGCTGTATAATATAATAGTTTAGAGCTCTTATTGAATTTCATTTTTAGTAGGAAGAGTTTATGTTGAATTTCTGAGAAGTTTCCTTACTGTATTTTTAATACCTTTTTTAGTAGGTAAAATGTTCCCTTCAGTGAAATAAACAATAAATCAAGAAAAGTTGGTTCAACTGCTTAAGTGTGCTACAGGCACAGTAATCAAAGAAATAAGGAGGTAATATTTCTTGTACTAACAGTAATATTTCTTTTGAACCAGGACTACAATGCGTTGTGATATTCCTGCTTTTCAGAATTACACATACACTGCTGCCTCACTAGTGGGCTTCCTTCCAAGAATGAATTTTCAGAGTTGAATATGATGAGGGTAAAAAACCCATCTCTTGCAATGTCATTTTTGTTTCTGAATACAGTCTTTTTGGCCAAAGTGTCTTCTTACCATCCCGCTTTAGATACTCTGTGTAAGATTTGATTCTTATCGTAGCATTGAAGAGATGCAACTCCTGCTTTCCTAGGACTGTAAAGCCTTTGTTTGGCATTGAGACTTTTTCTCCAACCTGAAGTGTTTCATATGTGTGCACAGCAATGATAAGGAGTAGTATTATTATTATTAGGTACTGAGATAAGTCACTGCTGCCCGTGTCTGTGTTAAACCTACCTTGTTATGTTTTATTTTTAAAAAACTGCAATGGAAAATCTCCAGCATTTAACATGGATAAAAATAGCTGGTCAAAGCCTAGTGTATACAGCTGCCTGGGAAAATATGGTGGTGATGGAGAGGGATACAATTCCAGCAGCGGATAAGTCCAGTACCAATTTCCAGAGGAAGCGTGAGCACTGAAAGCTGAACAAAGGGAAAACAATATAGGAAGGTACTGATGAAAGAATGCTGTGGCCAGTTCAGATGTCTGGTTATGTATGGTTATTATGCAATCATGCCTGGAATCACTGACCATCTTTGAATAAGCTCAGATGCTAAGACAAATAATTGGGGCTTATTATGAAAAACATCCAACAGGATTTAACCTGATTCTGATCTCTAACTGTTAGAAAAAAATTTGATTTCTGTTATAAACAGCAAATTGATCTGACGGAGAAATTATATCTTTTTCTTTTTTGAGGAATAATTATTACATAACAAAACATTAGTTCAATAAAACAATGTGGTAAAATCCTCTGAACCGTCTCTTGGAGACATAGTAATTTTTCCTGCCTCCTTCTTTAAAAGATGAACAAGATGGCAAGACTCCTGAGACTGTAAGCTAAAATAAAACAGTGCTTGATAACTAAGGCAAAATATGAGACTAATTTTACAATGGAAATGTTCTGCCCTCATCCACATTCACCTAGTAAAAATAAAGATCAATTTTGAATTTCTCTTTTGAACACTTCAGATTCACTTTTGAAACAGTGTACATGATAAATTACAAAATTTTAGTCTAGAAAATCTTACTGTCTTGCTCTTCCACTTAAAAGCTTGAAGATTAGTTTAATAGCTTAAATTACAGTAACTTAAATATTCTGAAAGTTAGAATTAATTTTTCCTACATCCCCTGGAGGTCTGAAGACAATTCTTAGGTCAGTTTCACTAAAAGAAATTATATTTGATTACCATTAAATGTCACACCAGCCACAGTGCACTAATATGGGAAATATTCTGCTACATAACACTCCTGAGGAGATACTGTGGGAAGATTCATTAACTTGCTCCAGCGCTGCATTCCTTCTGATGAAGGAGCTCAACAGTGAAACAAAATAGTTCCATGCAATATAGGAAAGTTAGGTGCTGGAGTGCAAAAGACAGATGTGAGATGCAAAGATTGAGATACTAAAAGCGTAAAGATACTAAATATGACCAGTATTTGTTTGTTGTTGTGATGCATGTTAATAGCGAAACAGAATTACAACTCAGTTTCCTTTTTATTTTTTCCCTTGCATTGGTTATCTAGTTAGAATGGATAATGCTGTCTAAATCACAAGGGACTGCATATTCAGTTCTAGATTTGGGAAGATCACAGTTTACACCTGAACTGTCAACTTGCTGTAGTCTTGGTCACTTTGTTCAAAACTCACCACGGCTCAGTTCTCTTTCCATGCTCTTACAATTTGGAAACTTGGATAGGTCCGTGTTGTTACAAAAATGTCAGTTGAGTATTTTATTTTCTTTAATTTTTGAATAAAACAATATAAACCTTTGGAAAAAAATTACAAATAAAACCTTTTTATCATAGAACTTTTGAGATTCACAAACAGGAGCTTTATGAGAATTGACATAAAATAAGAGATGGGTAAATATTTTCCATGAACTACCTTAGATTTATGTATAATGTAATAGAAACATATTTAGTTTAAAAATCATTAATTCCTAAAGATTAGAGAAAAATCATTAAATAGATACGAGCAATAAATATTTGAATTACTTAAAAGTATGTAAAAAAGAATTTCATAAACAGGTTTCGCATTCTGGATTCCTATTTAAAAATAGGTCTTGGAAACTGTGTTTATTGTCCGTGCAAAATGTAATATGCCTAAAACTTCATTACTGAGAAAAAGGGCTTCAGATTTATGGAAAGTTCCTAATAGATTCTGGAAATATTTTTAATGATGGAAATGTCTCTATTTGCGGTACCCCAGTTTACCTTGATTTGCAATGGGTGAGATTAGCACAGAAGCCTCCCAGGTGAACACCTCTGAACTCTTAGTGCCAGAATCACGTGCTGAGCTGCACAAATACACATACTCTACTCATATTTCATAAGGTTATTTTTACATAGGATCCTAGGAGATGTTAGTATAGCTAATACTGCTCTTATGTTTGATTTCAGTGGATTATCAAAAAGTTTAAACACTTTGTTATGTAAAATCCCATTCCTTCCCTCAAATTACCTTAATTCATTGCCTTCCTGCTATGATAGTTTAATTGAGTGTAGGGTATAAAGCTAATTTACTTCTCTTTTGCCATCCTAATAGTTCTCATTTTCTTTATTGAAATAGTAATTACTGCCTTTAGATACAATAACTGGGAAATTACTTTTTCTAATAACTTAGGTTATCATATCATCACCATCATAGTAAAAATCATTGATGCACCAAAAAGAGTTTTGTGACTTCAAATGAGTTTCAAATAGCTGATATTGCTATAAAAAGTTATATTTGTGTGGTCACCATTTAACCTTTCTTCAGCAGACTTCAGTGTTCTGGACACTGGCCAAAGACTGGGAAAATACAAGTTTACTTTTCTGTATTTCACACACTATTTTTGGGTGTTAAGGAATATATCCAGTTCTTTTAGAATAAATTTGCTGTTTTCACAGAATTTATCCCTCCATCAAATAACTCTGAATGGTACAAGTTAAAGAAAAAAAGATTTAGTGATATAAACTACATCTCTTCTGCAATTACATAAGCATATGCCATAAAAGAAGGTTTAAGTATTAAAAAAAGAACAATGCAGTGTTGATAATGGCTTAAGGTGATTATGTGAGGTCTATGTTAACTACCTTAAAAAATGAGAAATCTGACACTTTTAAAATGTGTGTCACAAGAATTACTATGTAAGCACTTACACACTGGATACGTGAGCAATTAAAGCTGATGCAAGGAGTTTTTGATTGCTCATCTTCTGCAAATTGAGGGCACAATAAGTGGTATAGAAAATAAAATTGTGCCTTCTAGTGTATATGGAACATACAACTGAATTTTGCTCTTGCGCTTGCTTAATTAAGTAATTCAGTGTAATTCATTTTTATTAACATGTTCATCAGACAAAGTGAACTATAAATGGGATAATTTTCCTCCCTTCTGATCTGTTGTCAATAATTGTTTTGCATGTAGTAATTAAATGTGTTCCTTCAGAGGTGTGTATGTCTCAGGGTAAGCCAGGAGTCACTACACAGCCAGGTGGGAAAGGCTGAGCAGGACGGGTAGAGTATGACAGGTTCCACGGGTCAGAGCTGAGGAACTTTCTAGCAAGCTGTATGAAACATAGGAAATGAAGTGATGACAAAATCCTATAAATAATATAGAAAAAACTGTATCATCTATCCATAGGACTCGTTACCTGATCTAGTCTTGAGTCCTTCCATGATTTCACTGGACCAGAGTCCAAAAAACTTGAGTTTTGAGATGTGCGTGGAATAATAGGCAAGTGCACGTTCCTACACCTGGCATCCTGTGAATGCTCTTCTCTAGAATGTCAGCCATGAATTTTCAAGGGAAAGCTGTGCAACACAGTATCATTTAAACTCTCCATTGTAGAGCATTATCAGCCATTATTAATGGTTATTATTTTTCTTGGCAGAACAATGTCACCTGACTGATATTTAGGCACTACTTTAACAATAGCTGTGTTAGTAATAAGAATTGCCATGTCCCAGCAGGGAGCTGGAATATGTTTAAAGTCTCATTATTGAAATTATTCATAATGTAAAATTAACAAAATAAAAAAACAATTCCAAAACCAAACCAGATAAAATCCCCAAAACCCACCCTGAATTTTCTGGGAGGTAATATTAACCTTCATGATCTTTTGTGAAACATGAATTACTTTGGATGATGCCTTGTACCAGGCATCCAAAATTAGATTGTCTTTGTATGTGGCAAGATTAATATAACTGCACAAAAGATTACGGAGTGGTTTTATTGTCACATGGCCACCTAAGACCTAAATTTTGTCTGTGTTGTGGTCTCTTACAAAACAACAAAAGAATGTAAAATCAGAGTATATACCTTATTTCCGACATCATTTCATCTCTTTGCAGACATAAATTCAATATTATAATCTATAATTGCAGTATAGCTTCCCAAGACTTAAATTGATCATAATCAATTATTTGCACAGAATGGTGTACTGTTATCCATTGCAACTTTGTGACATAATTTTAAATATTACAGTGTACACATAATTGCTTGTCCTCGTATTTTTGTATTTTTGCTCTTCAATTCTGGCCTTTCTATTCTTCCTGCCGTTTTCTGCAGCAGTGCACACATCAGTACTAGTGGTAGAAAAGAAATTATGATGCCACCGCATGCTTCCCAGGAGCTTTGGCTTAGTTAATGCTGGAAGTGTATTTCTCTTCTATTGTGCAAGGTCAATCTCTCTTCTTTTGGTGGTAAAAGACACCAAATGCTCTGTGCTGCTTTCTGCCTAGCACATTGGCTAGAAAATATGACACATCTCAGCTCACAGATTTCCCAGTAATAAACTATATGTTTTCAGTATTTCCTAAGCGAAGAAGATGGCAATATCTTTGAATCAAAGGCACTGCAAATAGAGAGGTCTTTCCCTGAAGACATACATATCAAATATTTAAAATGGAATAGGAAAAGACAGTAAAGAGACTCCCATCTGAAACATTTTGCAAGAGGCACGGTTTACTTCTCCAAAGAACATTGCACTGTGTATCACAGAGACAGGCTAAAGCTTGTGTTGTAATGACTTGAAATTGTAAAATATCACGAGAGTGATTTATCCATGGCATAACTCTCTTGACTTCAAACAGCCTTATGTATTTTGCACCAAAGCTCTAATATGCCAGAAAGAAAAGAGTGCATCTGGTGACAGTCATTTTATTCCAGTATAGTGCTGGCTTCAAAATGTAAATAATAATGGCTGGAATGAAAGCAAGAAGCTTTGATTCTGTGCGTTATAAATAACAGGAAAACAGCTGACAGCATGCACAATGTCATTCCTACTATGAAATTTATCCAGTAAGAATATTTGTGACTTTATTAGGCACCTTTAATAAAAAGCAAACAAAGTTGTGTGGTTCCTGCACATTGTTTCAGAGGTACTTCAGAACTGGGAAGGGTTGATGTGTCAGAACCCTGCAAACAGAGGTCAGAGTGGGCAAAGTTTTCAGACCTCCTGAGTCCTGGAACAAGGCTCTCTGGGGAGATGCAGAAATAAAAACCTTAAAATGTTTCCTCATTCATTTGAATGTGTTGGATTAAGCTTGGTAGCTCAATAAGGATTTTTCCCCCATGCTAATCTTCTGCAAAATCCATGTTCTGCAGGACATAGTTCTGTAATGGTCAGATTTTAACCAGCATTATTACTATCTTAGGTGGATGTGGGAAAACACATCAGCGACCCATGTTTACTTCTGAGTTTCTTGATGATCTGGTGATGTATACCTGCTTTGAAGTAAAAACTCTGACTTTTTTCAGTGTTTTTATTCTGTTTACCTGAATGTACATGTATGATTTGACAGATTTGGTGAGCTGATCTGTTTTTAGAGTGTTGCTTTGTCAGTATTCTTAATAGTGCATAATTGCTCTAGACATGCCAATCAAACTCCATCTTCTGTTGTGCTAAGCAGGAAACAGACCCTGATCAGCATTTTTAACCAGCTAAGGGAGCTTTAGAGGTTGACTTACCATTTAAAAAAACCATGAAATTTCCATAGGGCCGGAGAGAACATAACAGGGATCTTAAGACCGCAGCCTAACATTCACCCAGAAATGTGAGTTCCTGGGTACTCCCTGAGCATATTTCATTCAGGTCCTCAGCAAGCACATCCCCCTTGGAAGTTAGTCCTGCTTTGAGCAGGAGGTTGTCCTAGATGACCTCCAGAGGTTCCCTCCAAACTAAATTATCTTGTGATTTTGTGATTTCTTATTTAAACAGATGTTACATTAGATTACTCTCTAACTCATTTTATTGGTGCTCTGGCCTGAGTTGGTGAAGTATTCTATGCAGCTGATACTGTTAACAGGGATGCCCAGAACTACTTAATCTGATGTTTTTAGAATAAAGGTTCCCAGTCTTTCCTGCACATTGTACATAAGCAAGAAAGTTTTAGGAGTTTAAAAATGGTAAACCCCTGAAAATATCTTTAAATATTTATCTTGAAAATATGATACTACTAAATGATACCAGTACATCCTTTTAAAGGCCAAGTGTTTAGCAAAGTGTACATTGAAGCTGCCAGCCTAAACATTTGAGCCACAGTGCAGGCTCATTTGCCTCTGAACTACAAAAGAGGATGACAAGAAACGAGGGCAAATCAATCTCAGTCATGGGCTAAGTGGAAAGTCTGGAGCAAGAAATCCTTCTCTGAGATTTGGCTGCAAAACACATGGATAGCTCTTTCCCCTGCTGTGGCTCTGCAGACAGAAAAGAAATGATAAAGCTGGCATGTTATACCATCAAACACAATATGTTTTATGGTTCTATCCCTGACTTTTTTTCCCCATAGGGAAGTTTTCATGAGGTAAGGGCATGAACTCAAACCACTTGGCAAGTGTACAAACTGACCTTTAATCACCGAAGATAATGGGATGTAAAATCTACATTTGTATTAGGATTGTCGCACTGGCAGAAAAGAGGAATGTCTTTGTAGCTTATGTCCTTTCTGACTTCAAATTTTATAACCAGCTTTAATGCTACCACTGTGTCAAAGATGAAGGAATAGGGTTTAATGTTAATGAAAAGCTGGACTTGAAGTATTCCCCAGATAACTATTCTGAGAATTTCAACTGTATTAAAAATCAAAATAATTTTAGGTAAATTTACTGTTGAATCTTACTGTTTCCTTCAGTGCTAAATTTTAAAGAAAGAATCTTATTCAAACAAATTTTCCATGTGTGCCTCAGTTGAAGAGGACTTGCCCTATGTGCTGCACCTGTGGATTTCTCGTCCAAAATGTATTGCAACCACTGCTTTATTTCTTTCTCTATTTGTTTTGCAAAACAAATTTTAGTTGTGACACACAAGAAATGTGTCGAATGGCGATGGCTAGGGGGAGCCTCAGCCTGTTTTGGTTGGTATTACTCGTTTATTGAGTTACAAAAATAAAAACTGCAAATGATAGAGAAATAATTGGAGTGATCAAAGGCTTGATCTGATGCCTGTTTAAGCAGTGGGAATCTTCCTGCTCATTTCCCTGCTTTTGATCAGGCTCCTCACTTGCATTTACATTGTCTTCACAGTTGTCACACGCCCTTGTCATGGCATGTTTAATATTAGATCTGTAAACTCTTACGGTGAAGGGCACCACGGCTTTCTTTGCTTCTAGTATAACAAGTAAGATTGTTCCTCAGTCTTGACCAACAAATGTAGATCCTACAGGGATACAAATAATAATAATTCAATTAACATGATTTTATGCATTCAGGTGTACTTGTTCACATGTCTGCAACAAATAGTTTAAATTTATATCTGTATCTTGTTCAGGCTTGTACAAGGAATATGCAACAGTGTGTCAAAACCAGAGGCTGATCCCATGAGCTTGTGTGTATCCTTAGAAATATAACTTGTATCATTCTACTTCATCCCCTCCCACAATTCCATTAAATATAATCAGAACTTGATGACAGGGATTCAAGATGTGGTATCTGAAATTAAGCCGTGTAACCAGTCTTAGCAAAGACTTTGAACAAAGGTTGCCGTTGTACATTTTCCAGTTTGGGTACAAATGTTGTCATGGGAATGGATTAATGTCCTGCCATTTTCTGTCCTTGTTACAATCTTTTTTTTTTCCCCAAAGAATGTCATATCAGAATTTTAATGTCTTGTATAATCTGTGAATTATATCATTGTGCTCTACTGCTTTGACCTTTTCTACATACTCTAATTTGATAGAGTAGCCATTCCACTGCTCTCTTTTTTAACTGCTTTATTATCCCGTAGGGAATGTGTAGTCTGGGCAGACATTCAGGATACACTCCACTCTCCTTTTGACGTTGACTGTCTGCCTTTCATGGCTTTACAGGGCTGTTACTCAGGCTTCATATTCATTAATTGGTACCTAAAAGGGAAGTAGGCTTATCAAGGAATGTTATAAAGAGAGGAGCTTGGAAGGAGCGACGTGCACCAGAATACTGAAAAGTCAAAGTAGTGTTGCATAACATATTTCTTAGTGT
The DNA here is from genome assembly GCA_013400975.1 of Atrichornis clamosus. Taxonomy (NCBI): domain Eukaryota; kingdom Metazoa; phylum Chordata; class Aves; order Passeriformes; family Menuridae; genus Atrichornis; species Atrichornis clamosus. The sequence goes on from WBMZ01011158.1 coordinate 111,881, forward strand.
AACTATATATGTTTCCAGATGACATAGAATTAATTTGTACTATGACAAAGGTGATATCAAAGTGGAAAAATAAATAACTTTCACCAGTTCACATTATGGTCTGGAGATCCTGGACTTAGTGCCAAAATGATAGCAAAAGGTGTGGTGAATGGGAGGGAGCACCAGACATTGCACTTCGGAAGGATACAGGAACAATGTTACAGTGTTATCAATGCCACGTATGCGGCTGAGGGAGATCAAGGTATTAACATCATAAGAACAATTATTTAATTTCACACAGGTTTCACTTGAGGGTTCGTGAGGAGAGTGAATGATTTCAGTTTCTCTGATGCCTTTACAGAGTGATGTCAGTCTGCTCTGCAAATGGTTGTTCTCTGGCATGTGTCAAGAGTGCTTTAGGTGTAATTTGTCCTCCTATTTTGTCAAACTTACTCTGGCTTGTTTACTGACCAAAGGTCTTGTACTTAATGTACTCTTTGAAACTGAATAAAATGATAGAATTCACTATGACTGGTACATGGTTTAAAAACAATAAGCAGTTATGGCTGAGGAGAAACTACTTTTGTATAGCAGAGACATTCTGAGCACAAGTTCTTTGAAATGTACTTTTAAATGTTTATCAGAGGAGTTGCCTCTTACTGTGCTTTCATCACTTAAAACTCATGAAAATTGAAACCAGTTTCAAGTCATAAGAAAAGGTATGCATATATAGTGAAGTTAAGCCAAGACATTTCAAAATCTATGAATTTATTTCAGACTCTTTACCCTGCTTTGAAACAACAAATGTTTTTAATAGGAACAAAAATATTCATAATACAGAGAAACCTCTCCCTTTCACATCCATTGCTGAGTGACTTTAGAAAGTGTTCAGCCTCTAGGCTTTGCCCTTAATCAAATATGTTTGCACTGTAAAAACTGATTTTTGTCCCTGGGGGCAGCAGCCGTGGCTCTGAGCTGGAGCATCTACAAACCCTGTTCTGTCCTGCTGTTTAACAAAATCCAAGGGAAGCTGAAAGGCTGTGCAGGAACCAGGCCCAAGGCTGAACTCCCTACACATTGTGTCCAAAAGTGCTGCACCATATGGATGCTGTGAGCTGGCTTTGGGGGAATTCAGCTACTCTTTGGTGCCTCTGAACACAGCTAATAATCCCTGTGTTTATGTGTTTCTGTGGGGTTGATGGTTACAGACACAGAAGGTTTGCAAAAGAGACAACCTACCTGATGGACGCAGTGAGACTTTCCCTGCAGTCACTGCGACTCTTTCCATTGATTTGGGAGTTTTGTTCAGCACTGTGGTTTGCAGAGACCAAATCCGGGGAGAGGGAAGGCTTGGTTTATTACTTGTAACCAGAAAACAAAAAATATGTGCCATGAATAAAAAGATGTCTTACATCCTTCTTTCATCTTTTTCTCTTTCATTCACTTCTTAGTATTTATGTTAAAAAAAAACAACCTAGGAGCTTCTATGTCTGATTTCAGTTTATTATTTTTTTAATGTATTCCCTCTCTTATTGCTATTCATTTTCCTCATCTTTTGTACATTTGCTAACCAATCAGTGTCTCTCTCAAAACTTCCCTAGAAGATTGTCTTTTACTATAATGTGCTATAATCACCCATCTTAGTGATACACTGCAGAAGGCACAATAGCTCCAAAAACAGACAGACAATTGGTGCTTATTTTCAGCCAATTTTCATTTATGTGATTTTTCTTTTTTTTTTTTCCTCTTCTTTCAAATGCCCGTGAGTAACTACTTGACTCTTTCAAGGTCTTCAGTGTGACTCTGCCTTAGGAAGATGACTCATTGTTCTGACCTTCAGTTCTCTCTCCTCATTTTGATGAGGCAACTTTCCATTTCGTAAAACAGAAAGCTGTTTTCACTTGCAAAATCATTTTATTGTGCCAGTCAAATTGCACAAGTCATAGCTGGATGAATCTCTCTGATTTCCCATGAAGGCTAAGGGTACATTTAAAGAATCTTGCTTTGTGTGCTTGTGTATTGGGTTTTTCTCATTTGTTTTTGAGAACAAACTCAAAACATTTGCAACAGAAATCCTTTATTTTTTGATTTGTTTTGGTTTTATGTTTTTTCATTAACTAGTTGAATAATATTGGTGCAGATGGCTCTTAGCAAGGGTTCTGAAGCTCTGACTGCACAAGCATTTCCCTTTGGTAAGAATCAGGTGTTCTGATATGTAGACATGTAAGATTTTCTTGATTTAAAATTAAGGGAAGATATATTTAATATTTTTTAAAATGGCCCTTTTCTTTGATGGAGCCTACTAGAAAGCATGCAGAGGATTCTCTAAAATTGCTAATGTTAATTGCACTGAAATTCCAGCAAAGAAAGAAAAGTATTTATTAGAGTAAACTTCTTACAAATTTGGAAGAAACGCATCTGTCTTCGTAGTGTTATTTCAAGAAAAGTTTATTGTAGACTTCTGTGCTTCCTAATGTTTTTATTTCCCAAAGACCTTAGAAAAACATGTTTAAATCTCCATTGCTATTTTAAATTTTACAGAAATAAAGAAGCAGGGTTACTTTACTCTGATCCTTTTAAGCTCTCCATAATTATGGGCTTACCACACTCCCATTAAAAAACATCTGAATGATAAAATTTTCATAGTAATTGCCATTGCCAGTACCACTGTGTTTTTCCTGGCTTAAGTGCTAACAAATTTTGTGGTGGCTTATCAGAGTCATATCTTTGTCTGTGCACCTAAGTAAATGTACTTGACTTCATTTTTTATCATCTTTAATTAGGAAACACCTGAATTATGCTGAATTGTTTGAGCAGATTTCAGGTATTTTTCTATATGGGGAAAAGATGAAAAATAGTAAAAGCATCTAATTTGCAGGAACCAATACTCTGGCCTGTGATGGGACTCCAAGCCAGAATACCAGGAACTGCAAGTCAGTTCTGTTGGAGAATTTTTATAAGACTTTAGTTTTGTGCAGTGTCCATGTAAACCTGTATCAGTTGCATTTCTTTTTTGTGGCAAGGGGGAAGCAAAGTATTGATTTGGTGATGTTCAGATGACAGGAATCCAGAACGGGTTCAAGGTGAGATGTAACGAGGAATTAAGTTTTACCACAGAGACTATTCCATTAGCTGCGTGTGTTGAGTCAGCATCATCTGTAAGCACGCTTTGCTTCCTCTGGGTTGTCTCAGCCAGAGCATTGGGTTTGCATGGCCAAGGTTTGTTTGTGGGGCAGCTTCTGTGAGAAGCTGTCAGGAGCTTCCCCCGTGTCTGGCAGAGCCGATCCCTGGCGGCTCCAGGACGGATGCGCCGCTGGTCAGAGCTGATCCCATCAGGAATGGTGGTAACGCCCCTGCCAAAACATGTTTAAGAAGAAGGAAAAGAAAAGTTATTGTGCAGATGTAGTTGGGACCAGAGCATAGCAAGGTGAGAACACGTGAGAGGGGCATCTCTGCAGACACCACAGTCAGTGGAGAAGGAGTGGCAGGAGATGCTTGAGGTGCCGGAGATGAGATTCCTCTGCAGCCCGTGGTGCAGCCCATGGAGGTCCGTGGGGATGCAGATATCCACCTGAAGCTCAAGGAGAAGCCCACACTGGAGCAGGGGGATGCCTGAGAGGAGGCTGTGAACCCATGGCAAACCTGTGCTGGAGCAGGGTCCTGGCAGGGACCTGCAGACCCGTGCAGGGAGGAGCCCACACAAGGGAAGGTTTCCAGGTGGGACTTGTGACCCCAGGGGGGACCCAGGCTGGAGCAGGCTGTGGCTGAAGGATCGTGGAGAGTGACCCACGTTGGAGCAGTTTGTGAACTGTCGCTCATGGAATGGACTCACATTGGAAGTGTTGATGGGGAACGGGGAACTATCTCCCATGGAAGGGGTGTCTCCTCTTCTCTTTCCTCCCCTCTCCTTTTCTCCTCTTTTGAATAGGAACGCTAAGTTCTTTAATTAGAGTGTAATTCTGCGGAGAGAAAAGCATAATTAGCAAATATTATTTATTAAGTCATCATTACTGGTTTTTTTGATTGCAGTGGGTTCAAGGCATTTGCTGTTGAAAACCATAACACTCATTCCTTAGATCTCCAAAGTTGACTTGTTTCCCATGCTGTTTTCTTTCTTCACCTTCCTCATAAGGAGCTATTTACAGTACATTTAATTAGCTGTATGATAGGTAATAAATACAAATGCAGACACCATTCTTTGTCATAGATACAGTATTCCAATATTTCAGGTTTATGAAGCCAGTTTTCAACTGGCTTTTTTGGTTTTGTACTTATATTGCTCTAATTTATAGTTCTGGTGAGACCTATGTAATAGGCACCTAGAATGATGAAACTGTGTAAAATATTTCACATTTTCAGACAAGTCTTCTCATAAGCTTAGTGTTAATCATTGGCCCATGTTCCACAGAACAATTAGTTTTAATTGCTGGCCCATAGAAACATCTCTGGTTTTATCTGAATGCATGTTGTAATTTCTAAAGTTTGGGGAAAAACTCTGGAATATTATATGAAAGAGAAAATGTATCAATTATTCTGTGCATATGCTTTTTCCAACAAATTGAAGGCCCAAGTTTTCATCAAAGAACAAACCCAGAATGGTACTTAATGAAGGTAGAAAGTAAGTTACAAAGAAATAAAGTCACTAACATACTAATAACACTTCAAATACTTTATTAGAGAAAATTCTGAAATTGCACTAAATTTGTATCTTGGTAATGTTTTTAGAAGAATATTTTAGTCATAAAGGAAACTTCCATAACAGGAAAAGTTCTGTGCCTTTTATGCATCTTCACCACTTACTGCCTTACTTCTCACAGTCTATTGCATACTTGGATTATTTAACTTTTAAAAAAGCAGCTGTGTGCAAAACTCATTTTAGATGACTCTCTAGTTTAAAATTGTTGCTATCTTATGCTTTAATAACTGTTGGTGGTAATTTATTTGTTATTTGCCCATAGACCCTCTGGATTTGGTAGTTTATGAATGTTTTAAAAGTTGGATTGATCCATTTTATTTTTTTTTCATTATTTTAATTAGATAATACAAACTCCCTTCCTTCTATGGACCATAATCTTCACACACGCTGGGTTTTCTTCTGTTCTCTCAGTTCAGGAGTATAAATCCACATGCTACCATAGACCACATCATTAAAACCTGACTTAATGAACATTGCCTTTCAGACCCAGATGACAGGACATTAAGAGAAGATGAATCATCTTCCTAACTCAAGTCCTTCCTTCTCCTTCAAACCCTTCATCTGGTGACCCTCTGTTTGAATAACAGTGGCCACCTCCCAGAAGGAGACTGTAACTCCCCAGTTTTCTCTGCCGGGGATATCCCTGTACCTGGACCCGTGACCAGTCTAGTACCAGGGACAGCGCCAGCCCTGTTGCACTGTCCATCCCGGTGGCTGCACCAGGCTGTAGCTGCTTGTTTGGGAAGATCCCAGGAAGATCCCAGCACATTTCAAGCATGGATTAGAAGTGCTGCTGATTTTTTACACAATATACTGTAATGTGTAGCAATTGTGTCGCACAAAAAATGTGGTTGCCTGTGTCTGAAGCCAACACTCAGGAGCTGTTGAGCTCATTGGGAGAGGAGCAGCATTATCAGGTCTGAGCGAACCTGCTTTTACTCACTTACCATTTATTCAGAGGGCAAGATTTTTCTTTTATGCAGGAAAATATCAGCTGTGCAGCCACCCTTCCCTTCTGTAGTATTCTCACTGTATATACAAACGCTTGTAGAATGGAAAAATAATCATGTCAATTGTTAGGCTTTTTAACTGTTTTGACCTGGTATAACATATCATGTTTAGTGCACTATCCCTTTAGAACTCTGAAGAAGAACATCTTTGTATTCCTGCAATGGATTTTACAGGTTATCTCTAAACCTCTTCAATTTCCACAGTATCCCTAGCATGGTTTTCTAAGGAGCTCAGACACGTATGGGTGCACTCTGTGTCCTATGCTCCCAAAGCTTATAAACCCGTTAGCTAATTCTATCCAGGTTTGGCAGAACTCTTGATGATATTTAATCCCTGCTACCTGTATCTCAGCCTGTGTGAACATCAAAATGCTCAGGCTGTACCTACTTTACAGGCCAGTAAGAAAGTCAGCAGCATCTCTCCTTGGAGATTGTGTGATCCTCACAGCAAGGTTAGACTTTTCCTACTAGAGCTCCTGACTGTACTAATTGTTATCCTGAGCTGAATCCTTACCTCTTGCTGAAGATACCCTCCCTTGAGAAACTGTAAGGACAAGATCTATGGGACTGTCTTGTCTTTCTTTCCTCCAAAATATCTCAGGGAAGGGGATTTAATTGGGATTTAGTTATAGTCAAACAACAGTCTTGGGTAGAACTCTTGGTGCCTGGGTATCTCATTAGGTAATTCTCACCTGTCATAGCATATTTGCTTTCAAAGTTTCCTTACTTCTGGAATGGAAGACTATCTTTTATTGCCATTGATTTTGGTAGGAAGAAGGTTTCCATCTTAAAGTAATATGAGAAAAGTACGAGCAAAGGTAAAGAAAGACTGTTGGAAAATGCTAGGGTGTTTTTACATCCTATTTCATGACAGCCTGCATGAAAACTGCTTATCTGACATCCAGATTATTTTTCTAATAGACAAAAATCTCCAGTAAAAATCTGAAAAGCTGTGCAAAGTGGATGGACCCTCTCCCTGGTGTCATAGTTAACAATCGCTATAGTGCAAAAGTTTCTGTGCAAAAGTTTTCACCCAGAACCCTAGAAACTCCCACAAAAAGTAGGGTACAGAGCTCTCATAGCTCTGGTAAATTGCTATCTGTCTACCTTTTTTTTTTTTTTTAATGAATATGCATTTTTCATTCTTCCTGCTGTGAAACTAACCCTACTTAAAATCTGTAGGAAGGGAGGGGAATTGTAGCAGATGGCAGACAATTTTGAAGATAATAAAGTCCCTTTGATTTCTCCTGGATTATTTTGGCTATCTATGATTAGATGTGTTCTGTTTGGATTTAGGAAACAGTTTATGCTTTGTTAAAAAATTACTTGAGCACAGCCCAGAGATGTAACTTTTAGTGTTTCCTTTGGTGCAATTACAGTTGAAAGGGAGGTCACTTGGTTTACATGAAAGCTGAGAGGTAAAAAACCCCTACAGTCAGAGATAGTAACTACTGTAAACTGCTAATTTCCTGCAAGAATGTTGCAAGTTACCCTGAGCAAGTACCCAGAGCAAACAAACATATTAAAATATTTGCATCTAGTACATTGTGATGTTTCTGCTCTCAGTACTGACACATAAATGTCAGCTGTGGCTGCACAGATATTTGTAGGACTAATATTTCTGCCTGACCGCTGATGAATTTTGTGTCTGGTAACAATTGTGGAAAAAAATAATCAATGAATAATTTTGTTTTGCACCTGATGACGACTTCATTTCTGGGGTGCCAAGCATCACTACTGGTTGCTGATCTTAAACCATTTGCATTCAAAATAAGTTTAAAGATAGCTAAAATATAATATAATATAATAATAT
>WBMZ01011160.1:0-58877 GCA_013400975.1 Atrichornis clamosus
GGCAGGCATCTGTCTTTCAAACCTACACACAGTGTGATATCCAAGATTTTAATTTTAACATTTTTGTCACTGCCGGAATTTGGAAGCATTTCAAAGCACAGCAACAAAAATCAATATCTGAAATCAACTAGTACACTTTGCTATTGCCTTTGTGCTAGTTGATCTCAATAATTGCTGTGATGGAAATAATAGACATTTATTAACAAATGATTCTTCTGCTTGCCAGGGCAGAGACCTCACCAGGGGGCCCACAGCAGGCGATGAAGAGAGCTGGGGACAGAAGCTGAACAATGCAAACTTCTGGGATTTCAGGCTGTAACACTGAGGGTGATGAGAAAATGTCCTGGGGTCTTACATACAACTAATGATGGTAATAATAAAAATGGTTTTATGTCCTTGAGGAAAGAGACCACTTCCAGAAACAAGTTACCCTTTAATGATATGTTGAAGATACATTATAATGGAGATGGGAGACTTCCAACTTCTGAATCATCAAAACTAGTGCAACATTTGACCTTCTTTAAAATTTCTGTCCTGGCCATGCTTTGACCAGGTGTGGATCTCTTAGGTTGACATATTTCGTAGTGCCAGGTGATATGCTGTGTGTTACAGGACATGTGCACACACAGTCACACAGTTAGAAATACAACATTGTCCATAAACAAAATCTCTTCCAGGTGTTTTGGTGTTCACTTGTTTGTGTGGTTCGTCAAACTAACAAGGCTGGGCTTACAAAAATGAAAACTTTAAGATGAGACTTCTCCTGAGAACCTTCTATCCCAGCTGTTTTCAGTGTCCCCTAAGGAGTAAGCAGCCTGGGTTAGGGAACACTGAGTCATGCAAATTCACATGAGTCCAGGTTTGTGCACATGAGAGCAGCCTGGTCTGCATGCTTGTATAAATCTGCAGAATACTGACTTCTTTCCATGGGGTGCTGATGCATTATCCCTTACAACTGCAGACCTAGGAAAGCATAAAATAACCTGACTTTGGATGTACAGTTATTGTCCTCTCAAAGAGTGAAACAATTGGCTTAATTAAAGACATTGGAAATTATTGAGATTGATACTCCAGGTATTTCAGTCTCCTCAGGATTTTTGTTTTAATTTACACATTTTAAAGCAGATTTTTTTCTATAGGATGACAGAATGGCTGAGGTTGAAGTGACCTCTGTAGGTCATCTGGCCCAACTCCCCTCCCCTGCTCAAGCAGGGTCACCTGGAGCCAGTTGCCCAGGACTTTGTCCAGGTGGTTTTGGAATATCTGAGCATGGAGACTCCACAACATCCCTGGACAGCCCATGCCAGTGCTCGGACACCCTCACAGTAAAAAAGCGTTTCTTGGTGTTGAGGCAGAATTTCACATTTCAGTTTGTGCCTTTTGCATCCTGTCCTCTCACTGGGCAGCACTTAGAAGATCCTGGCTCTGTCCCCTTTCCACCTTCCCTCCAGGTGTTTCTATGCACTGATGAGGTCCCTCCCCGAGTTTTCTCCAGGCCAAGCAGTCCCAGCTGTCTCACCTTTCCTCATGGGAGAGGTGATTCAGTCCCTGTAAGACCTTAGTGACCCTTTGCTGGACTCTTTGCAGTAGCTCCATATCTGTCCTGTACTGGGCAGCCCAGAACTAGACACAGTGCTCAAGTGCCATTCTTGGTCTACTTAATTTAGACAATCCATAGAAGTTTGTTTGTTGTTTATGTAAGTATTGCAGCTGAACTGAAAAGAGGTCTCAGAACAGAAAATAATTATGGAGGCCAGAGTTAATTCTTAGTAATCCTGAAACAATGCATTCTGAAACAGTGCTTCTTTTTAAATACAGTGATAATGTTTTCTTGGGAAAGTGCCAAGAACATTTCAAAATCAATTTCTGTTCACATTCATTTACAGCTCTTGCACTTATTACACCGTCTGTCTTAATTTCACTGCTCTATACTGCTCTGGTGGGATGCATAGAAACTCTGCTAAACTGTGCTAAAAATCCATCTGTAGCAGTTTATGCTGTTTTGCTTGTTAAGAGTCCAAGTGGGAGGTAGCAGAAATATGAAATATATTTTACTCTGTTTTGGGTTTTTTAGTAGGAGCAACTTTTATGGGTGGTTTGAAGTTATAAATTAAAATAATACAAAGTATTATTATTGGATTTTGAACAAAAATATTTTGCTTTATCTTTGCACCCTCAAATGTGTAAGCTATGATCAAGGAAATATTTACATCTGGGATTTATCTTGCATATGTGAATAGCCCCTCACTGCCCTCAGTAAATATTGCTCACAAGATCATGGTTTAAGTTTGTTTCAGAACAATGTTAAGCATTTTTGGTTTTCTAATATTTGGTTTTAAAATGGCTTTAAAAAATTTAAAGGCAGAGGATATATAAAAATAATTCACAGCTTCATGAATTATGCTGGGAAACATTCCAGTTGATAAGGCAAAATGTTCAGGTACTAAGATATAAATTCGGATGGGATATTACAAAAGTAGGCTCTGATTCAGTAAACCATATGGGTCAGAATTATTGCTCACAGACTTGATATAAAATGCTCATGCTTGAGTGGATCAGACCTATACTGCTCTGGCACAAGATTTTCCCCTTCCAGCTTTCTGTAAGTTGAGATTTCTCTGAAGTAAGCAGAATAAAGGCTGTTTAAAGGGCATTTAAAGACATTTAAGACTTCACAAAATGGCACTAGTGAGTGTCTGAACAAAATCACTGTCTTTGCCATACAATCGTGGTTATTAGAACTTCTCTGTGTCAGCCAGATGATTAAAAATTCTTTAATGATGAAAAAGACAATGTAGGTAAAGGAAGTTATATGTATTTAATATTTATACACAAACTTACATTAGATATATGTATGTATAACCTCATGTTTCAATTTTGAAAATAAAACTTGCTGTGGTGAGTCTGAAAATCATTTTGAAATGGAACCCTTCCTTTCTCTGATTATTATCTTTATTATGGCACCTCATTAAAAACAAAAAAATCCAGTTATCCCTATTCATTTGCTTCTTAGTTTACTTGCTGGTTTCCATCCTGCTCTTTGTAAAACCATCCTTTTTTGTGCCACAGCATTGTGTTCAGGATTTGTGCAAAGAAGCAGCTCAACACTACTTTTTTAGAATCACAACGAGTTTAGAAGAATTTGCCTGCATTTGCTGCCTTCACTTTCTACCCCGTTCCCCTCTGTCAGAACCGAATTATGAAGCAAAGCCATCAGCTCTCAGAGTTGGGCATTAATACGCAGTTTGATGAGAAGCCTCTCCCTTGGAAAGGATGCTGGACTCGATCATCGATAGTCACTGCAATAAAAACTTTGTGCCCAGAAGTGCAGCTGCTGCTGCTGGCGGGGCTGGACTGGCCGCCTTTCTGGATGCCCCACATTTGGATGCTTTTTGTTCACTGCACAGTGACTTTCACAGATGTCAGTGCTTGTTACCTACTGTGGAGAAATTAAACCTCTGCGTGTTGGCCAATGCACAAACTGTTCCCTCTCTTTAATGACACTTCGCCTTCCAGCCCTCTGGGGCCCTGGGGCCCAGCTGGGGTGCTCAGTCACACCTTCCCATTTTCACCTTTAGACTCAGGTATTGTTGTGCTCAGGAGATGGAGTTAAGTTTCAAATATTTCTTCTGGTTGGAACAACCCTATCTCAGCAGGCGATCAGCCTGATGTTTTCAGTAACTCCCATTTGCATTAAGGTCCTGAACTCCTGTTTACACCAAGGTCCTATTCTTGCATAATGTTTCCTGGAGCTGCGTCTGGATCAGCCTTGGCTGTCACTCCAGTTGCTCTTCACTGCTTGGGTAGTTTAAAAAATGGAAAACTAGTATATCTGACCTCATTATGCACAGGAATTTTCCACTGGCATTCTCCCCTCCATTCCCACAGAGGAAGGTTCTGGGTGAGAGAAGACAAGTTCCAAGCACTTTATGGCCCAGTGATGACCTCTTGCTAAAATAGCACTTGAAGACCAGTAGCTTCTGGAACAAGGTAACAGGACCTCCTGCTCTTCCACCCACATATCCCTGGTACACATCCTGGAGAGCATGGACGCTGCTCAGGGGCAGTGTGGAAGTAGGCTGGGAAAGGAGCTCTGTGGTACTTGAGCAACGTTTTGCTGCTGACATTGAATGTCCTTGGATCCCGGATCTGCACCCTACGGCCCACAGATGTGACTGTTAAACATATGAGGTGGAGACAGAGGATTACATGTGTTTGTAATATTATTAGTTAATTCATTGTAGGTCCCACTCTACACCTTGGCTGAAAATAGAGGTTTCTGAAAAGCCATTTCTGTCTCCAGCATGCTGCAGAGAGAAGTTCTGTAAAAGGTGACTAGCCAGGTGCAATTTCCTCCATCACCAAAAACTCTCCCTGCCTTGCTTTTTTAAAAGTTTACCCTCTTTGGTGCTTGCCTTGCAGGCCCAGAAAGCTCAGGTTTTCTTCTCCCAAAGAGCTCCAAACAGAGGATGAGCAGGCACTCTTATCACAGGGAAGAAGGGGTGGTCCAGGGGCCAGGAAAGTGCGCTGCAAAGTGCCACTGCCTCAGTTTACTTCCAGCTCCTTTGTCCTGCAGGCTGGAAGAATACAGGATGGCTGCTGGAGCAGCTGGCAATTTCTGGAGGTAGGTTGTATCTAGTAAGAAGGAAGGCACGGTAAAGCATGGCAAACAAGGGAGATGTAGCCACGGAGAGAGGCAGCGTGACATGAGCCGAGGGTATCCATGTCACACTCGGTGTGTGAGGACTGACAGGTCTTTCATATAAGAGACACAAGGATCATGTGTGGTTTGGGAGCCTGTCATGTGGGGTTTAGGGTGCATAAGAAGGATTAAAGACTTGAAATTAAGCCCATTTAGTTTAGATAAATTCAAAAGATGCTTCCTTCTTCCAGTACTTTCTCCTCTGTATAAGTTGGGTTTTTCTGATGTTAGAAATTAGTAAGAGTAATATCACTTCCAGCATGTGACATAACTGAGATAAAAATCCACAAATGCATTTGGTACAAACAACTCCATGTTACTGAAAATAAGATCAGTTATGTGATTAAAATGAACGCAATCAAATTTGAAGCTTGAGGCACTGCAGTTAAACAAACATATCTCTAATCAGCAAATTAAGTCCTTCCAAGGAACATTATAATTTAAAATGGAGAAACTACATTAAAACTGTCTTCTTTAGTGGAGAAATGATTATGCAGCAATATTTACATAGTCACAGATCGCGTCTTTTAAAGGGAATTCGCGGGGATTTTCCCGATCCATCTCCACGCGTTGCACCTCAGGATCTGGTACAAGGGAGACCCCTGGTGTTCAATCCCCGCAATGGCAGGCCCGGCGCCCGCCCTGCCGTTCCTCAAGGGCACGTGGAAAATCCTCGTGTCCCAGGAAAAATCCCACTGCTCCGTTAGGAATGGGCGTTGGAGTATTTCTAGCACTGGCCTAGGGGATTTGGAGAACTGGGAAAAGGAAGAAGAAGGTGCGAGGGAAGGGGAATGGTGAAAGAAAAAACAACAAAGAGGAACAAGAGATTATATAGGTGTTTTATTTTATGCTTCTCTTTGACATTTGCACATACAAACAGTTTCTTATAATTTTTACAAGTTCACAGAATGAAAGAATCTTCAGGGTTGTAAGGGATCTCTGGAGATCACCCAGCCCAACCCCCTGCCAAGGCAGGGTCACCTGGAGCAGGTGACACAGGAACACATCCAGGTGGGTTCGGAATGTCTCCAGAGAGGGAGACTATGACCTCTCCTGGGCAACTGTTTCAGTGCTCTGCCACCTTAAATGTACAGTTCTTTGTCATGGTGAGGTCAAATTTCTTGTGTTTCAGTTTATGGCCATTGCTCCCTGTTCTGTCACTGGGCACCACCAAGAAGAACCTGGCACCATCCTCTTGGCACCCACTTTTGAGGTACTTATATGTATTGAGGAGATCCTCTCTCAGTCTTCTCCTCTCCAGACTAAACAGGCCCAGCTCCTGCAGCCCCTCCTCCTAAGAGAGGTGCTCCAGACCCCTCATCATCTTTGTGGCCTGCGCTGGATCCTCTCCAGTAGCTCTTTGTCTTTTTTATACTGAAGAGCCCAGAACTGGACACAGCCCTGCAGATGAGGCCTCACCAAGGCTGAGTAGAGGGAGAGGATCCTCTTCCTGACCTGCTGGCCACACTCTTCCCGATGCACACCAGGATCCCATTGGCTCTCCTGGCCATAAGGGCACACTGGCACCCACCAAGACTCCCAGGTCCATCTCTGCAGAGCTGCTCTCCAGAAGGTCAGTCCCCAACCTGTGCTACTACTTGGGGTTATTCCTCCCCAGGTTCAGGACCCTACACTTGCCCTTGTTGAACCACATGAGGTTTCTCTCTGCCCAAATCTCCAGCCTATCAAGGTCCCACAGAATGGCAGCACAGCCTTCAGGTGTATCAGTCCCTGCCTCCAGTTGCGTATCATCAGCAAACTTGCTGAGGGAGCATCCAATCCTTTCATCCAGGGTTCTCTATTATTCTTTCCTTTGAGGCATCTTAATTAAAATGCCAATGATGTTATAGGGTAGTGACACTCTCCCAGAATTAAAAATGCATATTGTATTTTGTTTACAGGCTGACATGTCAAATGCTCTCAGTTGTACATACAAACTCTGGCTGTCTTGAAATTTGCTGTGTTTAATGGGGACAGGAATTAAAATGTGTTTCATTTTATTCTGCAGCTTACCTGTTTGATAGTGCACAGGGAACAGGTATGCCTGTTTTCAGGACTGATCCGTGGAGATGACCAGGAGATCATACTCAGGTCTCTTGATGCATGAGATTATAAAAAAGTGTAAAACTTTAATAAATATATTAAAAGCTGATAATACTTGACTGCGATAGCAGATTAGTCCTAAAAGCGTTTATTTTGAAATGATATTTCTGCTATTGTTTCCTTCTCCTCCTCTTCCTCCTCCTCCTCACTGTCCCTCACAGTTCTTTCCTCACTCCTCCCTCCCCTGTGCAGCATTTTCCTTCTTCTCACACGGGCCTCCCCTGCAGCTCCACTGCTGCCAGGTCCAGACACCCGGGCCAAAGGCACAGATCTGCCTGTGCCAAGAGAGACTTCTCAGCAGCCTGGGAGATGCAGGAAACACTCCCACTTCGGAAGAGGAGTGCAGGGAGAAAGCAGGAGGTCTGTGTGCTGTCTCCCAGCACCCATCAAACTCTGTCCAGAGGTGTCCGAGCCTCCATCTGTGGGTCAAGATCTGATGGTCAGAAATAGGTGATGTGATGGCCTCTGCAGGCCTTTGGGGGTTCACTTTATGGGACCAACCTCCACAAAAGAACAGCTTGCAGAAAAGCAGCAAGACCCTGTGACGGAACTGCTGATTTCAGCAGCTTCTTTTGAAGCAAGTTCAAAGGTCTTCCAGGGTATGGGAAAGGACGCAGGGATGAGATGTCAAGAACACCAGGAGGAGAGAAGACAGAGAGGTGCTAAGTGTGCAAGCACAAGTGTAACCACTGCAAACATCATTTGGAGCACAAACTTCATCTCTTTGCTACGGAGGGTGCCAAGGGGCACCATCTCCCAACACAGTCTTGCCCAGACACTCACAAACACAGGATTTCTCAAAACAAATCAACAGCTTTGTTACCAGATGTACAAGGGGTAGATCCCTTCTGCACTTCCTGGCAGGGGGAGTGTCACAGCTGAGACCACTTGAAGCGCCTGCACAGGGAGGAGGGATTTGGACTCTGTTTGCCTCCTCGGGTGGGAGAGGAGGAAGCACAGCACATTCTATGGCTGCTGCTCCACATGGCTGCAGTGGTGTCAGCAGATCCTCCACAGTGCCCGCCTCTGGGGGACAAAGTGCAGAGTGGGTGGTCTCAGGGGCACAGCAGGGCTGGGTGGTGGAAAGACAGCACCTGGGGCAGTGGGTGCAGGAGACACAAGGCCCAGGGATGGGTGGGAGAGGAGCTGCAGGAGCCTGGAGGCAGCCAGGAGAAGGTTGGGGAACTCTCTGGGGATAGGGGCACGAATCCACGGCACTAGCTGTGGCTGGCAGTCCTGGGCACCTCTGTGCCCGGCCCTGAGGGTGGCCCCTGCCCTGCCTGGGGTGCTCTCCGCAGTCCCTGCACCCTCTCCCCAGCCTGAGAAAGGCCCCTGAGGGCTGGTGCCCCTGGCCTGGCCACTCGAGCTGCGCTGCAGGGCTGACACTGCCACTGGGGGCATCTGGGGACGTGTCCCCGCTCGTGTCAGAGACACCAGAGCCCCACCGGGGCTCCCTGCCCAGCCAGGCATTGGACGGAACTCACGTGGAGCTCACATGGAACCAGGGTGTTTGAATGCCTCTAACTTGGTATTGAGCTTTTTAAAATAAGATATAAATCCACCACTTTCAGTTGCATATGTAACCTTTTTAACCTCATTGAGTAATGACTGAAGCAACCAAAGAATGATATGTCACACTTATCTTTTATGTATTTACTGCAAGTAATGCAAAGATTGAGAATTAAAACTATGACTAAACTATAAATAATTTTTATTTAAAATTTATATTAGAATTGTCTATTTTATATAAATTTTATTTATCATGTTTGTAAAACACATACACCCATATGCACACCGACTTTTAAAAATTTCTGGTGTACGGAATAAATACGAACAACCACCAGTTTGGAAAATCAGACAAAGGTAAACAAAACAACCGAGGTAAAATAAGAATTTTCAAATCTTTTATAAT
This sequence comes from Atrichornis clamosus, assembly GCA_013400975.1. Lineage (NCBI taxonomy): Eukaryota > Metazoa > Chordata > Aves > Passeriformes > Menuridae > Atrichornis > Atrichornis clamosus. The sequence goes on from WBMZ01011160.1 coordinate 8,718, forward strand.
TATTTAATCACTCCAGAATAACTCCTTTAGACATTGTTCTCTTCACATCCTCAGAGAGTGTTGCACTATTTTTATGCTCATAGGCACAAGCTCAACCATCACTGTTCTTTTTATTCTCTATAAGGGAGATAAGTTAATATTTCTTCCATGTGGAGGGTTCTACATCATATGGAGAAAGTTGTCAGAATGATCAAATTGAACAGAAGTATAAAATATATAACATAGCCCACTCAAAAAATAGAAAAGAAAATTTTTGCTATATTCCTATTCTCTGTGAATTGAAAGCTAGTTGAGGCTTCCTAATCACTCAGCATTTCTCACTGAAGTGGCCAAACCATGAAAAATACTGCAAATCAACCCAACTTCCCCGTATTTTAGACCACTGAAAAATGGAAATGGAATTTGCTTCCAGGCACTTTTCATGACCTGATTAATAGAGGTGACTCAGATTTGGGTCAGTGGTTGCTCTCTCTCAGAGGGCTGTTTACTCCCCACCCTTGTACAAGTTATGAAGCAAGGGCAGGCATCACCACTGCTGCTTATTCCTGGTGAAGTAAATCTGTTCTTTGGTCAGAACTAGGGTCTAAGCACACCTGTAGCATGGTCATTGCAGCACTGACCTGCTGACAGAAAACATGAGTTTGAGTCATTACGTCAGTTATTTTTTAGTTATTTTGTATAAAATTGGCAACCTCGGTGAGAATTTTCAAGGCCAAGTCCTGCAGCAGCATACATGGAAGCACACACACCTCCTGCCTTTGGTTCCTTTCTCACTCAGTTCAAACCTTACAGCTCAAACTGAGGCCAGCTCCCAATCATCTGCCATGTGAGTTGTGCCAAGTGAACCCAAACTACCTTTCCAGTTCATAAAATATTCATTTAGTCCCAGCTGGGACTGTTAAATATGAATGCTTGGTTATGATGTTGCTACCATACTTTTTTCATTCTCTTACATATGTATTAAGGAAATAGTTATACACCACTCACAAGTACAGCTATATGATGAATAAATGCCCTAAAAAAATCCCTTTCTCCCTCCCACTCTGCTGGAAGCCCGTTTGGCACTACAATCCTCCACCTAATCCAAATGGTGGCCATTACTAAAATGTTTCATATCTTAGCCTGTCATAAATTCCTACCCTCTCCCTTCATATCCATCTGCCCTGTGGGAAATTTAAGTTCTCCACATTACCTTCTCCTGGCATTCAGTATTCCACGTTGGACAAGTATTGTTAATGCAATGCAGTTCAGAGCTAAAATGCTAATGAACAAAGAGCTTTGGAGCCTCCCAGATTATATATCCACTACTTTAGAGAACTGGAGAGTTCTCAGAGGTACAGCTTTAATCACAGAGAAACCTAGTGCACAGAATGATGTTTTAGGACACATTTGAGAAATTTTACCTGTATTGCTCTTGAATTTTCTCTCTCCTTTGTTTTACAGACAAGGATTAATACAAATCTTTACGTTTACAGAGGTTAAAATATTCACCTCCCAAAACACTGCTAATGTATTCTGAAAAGTATTTAAAATACAAATTTTCATTAGAAAATAATATGTGCACTTATCTATCTGTACTAGGTGTGTTTCTAGGTGTGTAAATTAGAGAGTGTAATGACATAATGCATAGATCTGTTTGCAAGAGTTGGGATGAATATGTTGTCTTTAGAATCCAAACAACTGCTGATAAAATGCTCGGAATGCCTGGTGCTAAGAAGCCTTTAGTGAAAAGAACTGGGATGAGTTTGCCTTGTATGTCCAGTGTTGTGATGTGAAGAAAAATGACCCAGTGTCAGATTTTTGGACAATTTGAGTTGGAACCATACCCATCACTTTTTAAAGAGAAAGAACAAGAGTAGTTTGTGAGTTTGGTCTTTGTTGGCATCTGATTTACACAGTTCAGCATAAAAGGATTAGTGGTGATTGGTGCCTCCTTCCCAGTCCTGGGGTTATGGTTTGTAGAAGTCCTGCAGTGTTGGTCCTCTCTTGATCCTCTGTAAACCAATACTGAAGTTTCAGGAAATCATACACTTCCCAGGAACATACTTTTCTCTGAGGCAATATAGCAGTGTATGGAATATCTGCCAGAAAGAGAAATCTCTCTCCTGTAATGTGAACTCTACTATATGTTTCTGATGGGTCAACAGACAAGGGGGAAAGACCAATCATTAAATGAAAGCAAATAAGGAGAAAACAAGCTAAAACATAGTAAGGTCTTTGTGAGGGCAGGAAAAGGAAAAGAAAAGGGGAAAAAGAAAGAAAAGAAGCCTCATTTGGCTGGTAGATAGGCAGTGATGAGTGTTCTCATCTCATAATTATGCAGCTAAGCAGGAGGTACATCAGTATGGATGTTGTCAGGGCTAAAAATCTTGTCTTGCGTGTTCAGCTATATGCACACCACAGTCTGCATGCTCATATGGACAATCACTTGAAGGGAAAACACAATCTGCTATAATGCCTCTCTGCTAGACAAAATGTGCATGATTAGTTCCATATGGCTTTTCTTTCCAGAACAGTAGAGTTCCAAAGTGAGGAAGGGTTTCAAACAGAGGTGATGATGTATTTCAAAATCACAGCCCAATAATGCGTTTATGGGGGAATATTGGCATTCAGTGGGATTTAAATGCACATTAGTGTGCTTTGCTAAATAGAAGTGTCCTTAAACATCTGCTTAAAGACATGCACATGGTAAGACATACACACAGTAAGACATGGACATAGTAAGATGTCTTTCCTGGGATTAGTGATCTTCTTTGTGTGGGCTTTGAATCAACTTCCAAGTGATTTGCTGAATGAAGCTTCAACAGAAGATATCTGCATCTACATAAAATCAGTATCTGTTTTCTAATGTCACATTTTCCCTTCCTACAGAGTGGCGTTATCAAGTAGAAAAGTTCTAGCACTATTTCTCTTCACATGGTCACATTTAGGAGATTGATACACTACTTAATACAAGGAGGTGCCCAGTCTCATACGTGCCTATTCCTACTACTGTAGAGGAGAGAGGCCTTTAGAGGACAAGTCAGAAAACCCAGATGTTGCACTGCACCTTAACGTAACCCACCACTGATGGCTTTAAAACAGCCCCTGAACTTCTAGTCCCAGCTCCGAAAAATTTCAGGGTGAGTTGTTCTTTTTCCATGCACCAGACAAAGAAAATGAGGCAGGACGGTCTCCCAGTTTAGATGTCTAAATTAGCTGCCTAAATTTAAGTGCTGTTAGTAAGCCACATGAATAACTTTTGTCAGACAGAAATTTTTAGGGGAGATAGTCTCTAAAGTCGCTATTTGTCCCGAATGCAAGAAAGAAAACAAAGCTCTCTGTTCACCATGGCTGTTTGCTTCCAGCAGCTGAGAGAACTTGAGCAGGTGCCCAGGAATGGGCTGTAGGAACTGGGATGTGCAGCTGTGGCACAGCTGGTGTCAGCACCTGCCCGGCCATCTGCAAGGGTGTCTTGGTGGCATGACAGCCCCTCTCCACCAAAGACAGAAAAATCAGGCATCCAGGTGGAATATCCAAAAGCCAAACTGCTGAGCACAGGAGAGTTTTAAACTAGTGAGAAACACCAAGAGAACTGAACATGTGTCTTTGATATTTCCCTGGAGAAAGAGGGATTCAGTGTCTGCAGTGTCTTGTCTGCTGGCTTCCATAACCAAGGATTACAAAACCTGCCCAGGAGCCTAATTCCCAAACCAGCATCACCCTTTCTGGCATTTGAACAAATGGCTCTGCACTACAGGAAAAGCTGCCAGTTTCTGGGGCATTTTGCAAAGAGACGATTGTCACCTCTTGCTGAACTCAGACTCCTCTGTAGTCAAAAGTGTGGATTTGTGAGAGCAGAAGGCAAGGGTCCCTGCAGGGGACTGGATCAGTAGCCTCGGCTGTAGGCACTGAGCCTGGGAAAGGGCACTCTGTGATTCCTTAGGCTACTAAGAAACTTGAAACACAGCACTCATAGAGCTGATAAAAATGCTCTAGAGTAAGAGCCAGAGCCCTGCCCTCAGAAAGCACAGAGCCCACTGAGTTGCAGGTCATGGCTGCTCTCTGCTGGTGCTGCAGTGCTGTCTTAGTGGCCCAAGAGTAATCAGGACCATTCTCACCCCAAATATGCAGCACTTGATGTTCAGGGCAGTGGAGGCTCAGGGAAGTGGAGGCTCAAACTTTCCTGGGATTAGAAGAGCTTAGGACACAGGTTTGGTGTTTCCCAGAGCAGTGCTCTTGGTTATCAGTCAGAAGTACTGCATCATGTTTTGTGATAAAGTCTTAACTGAACTCCAGGATACTTCGGACTTGTGAAGTGAATTCTGAACTGCAGTTCAGGCCCCAAACAGCCTCGTAAATTCAGCATAAGCCTAGCTGATCAGCCCAGCTCAGCCAAAGCCTGTGCCATGCCTGCTGGCACTGCAGTAGGCTCTCGGGAAGATTTTCCCTGGGGATATGGGGGCATAAAACAAGAGAGGTAGTTTCCCTCAGCTAGTTACAGCAGGGTAGGACAAGATCTCTCCTTGATCCCTTCCCCTCTGGGAGCTTTGTAAACTGTTCCTCCTCCTCCACCCCAACGTGTTTATGAGTAGCACAGGTTGCATGTGAAGTCCTATCTGAATACAATTTTTAGAAAATTTTATTTCATCTACAGAAATAAATGGCTCATAACAAGGAGTTGAACTGCTGTCACTTTTCCTCTCTGTCAGGCAGAGAAGGGAACTACCTGACAGCATCCTTGCACGCCATCAGGCACCTCCAGCCCCTGAACAGGGCTGTTCACAATGTACATTTTGGATATAGACTCTTAAATTCTGCCTAAGCACCTCTTTGCATGCATAAATCTCTTTTTGGAACTGAGAATTAATCCATGTGCCTTCACTTTGTCATCTGCAAAATGGAAAATTTTCTTACCTGACAAGAAAAGTGAGAGGATAAATATTTCAGAGACTATGAAGTACTCAGACAACTCAGTGCGGGTGACAAAAGTACTTTGGCTAGACAGGAAAACGCTGCTTTAAAATTCCCAGAAGAGCAGGACAGAATAGAGATGAGATACAGCGTTGTGGGAGGCAATTGCAGCACTCTGTGTGATAGACGACATCATTCCCAGCACAGTAAAATGGATCTGTGCGTAGACTTTCACCCCTGCTACGCTCCCTTCACTTCTGGCACGCCCTGCATCTGCACACTGGGCCACCAAACTGTGCTGTTCATCCTCCTTCTCTTTAATTCCTGTTTGGGGCATCAAGTCCCACAGAGAGAGATTTGGGATAACAGTGGTACTGTATTTGTACTGCTTATCGCTTTGATGTTACAGGACAATCTTTGTGATTCCCACAGGGATGTAGCCTCGGAGCTGTGCCCTACAGAAATGCAGGAATAGATTTAGGGGGAAATGGACTTATTTGACTAAATACGTACCACGTGAAGACCTCTCAACACTCTCCCCCCATGCAGGGCCCACCTTGGCTGTCAGCCCAGGCCTCTGAAAACCCGAGAATGGAGCTGAGCGGCAGCTCCGGCACCTTCAGCTGCTGTTTGCAGGCTCGTCCCACGAGAGGGCAATACAGCAACATCCATCCCACTGCCTCCCTCAGAGGAAAGGATCAGGCTCTGCGACCAGGAATTCCGTGCTACAATATATGCGTAGTATTTATAGAAAGAGCATTTACTCTTTTCAAGTGTTGCTGTTTTGTTTATAGCGGTAAGATACAATCAGTTTGCATTAAATTTCATCTCGCAGAAGCTAATATGGCCCTCTGCTGCTATCCAATCCAGGACACCTAAACATCCAAAAAACCCCATTTTTTCCATACCTCATACACTCTATAAGACAATTAAACTGGAGGCTCAGTGCTACAACTCATCATCAGGGGTTAGCCCGTTTATCAGAGGTTTTAATAGGACTAACAGTATGAATACAATTCTATAGGTTTTTGTGCTACTTTCATTGACCCTTATGCAATTAAATACCTTATTTTGTATCTCACCCTCGGGTCTGTAAACTCCTTTGTTTGTCTATCACCTCCTAACCTGGTTGTTCCGAATGAGCTTTTTGAAAGTGCCACTGACAGCAAATCACTGCGGTCTATAAAAGGTTTGTCTTCCACTTGACTGGAAACCGCTAACCATGTCCTAAATGCAGTTGATAATGCTGTCCAGAAATGTCTTCTCCCCACAGACTTCATATTCTGTCTTATATTTCAAAAGACTGTGCATATTTTGCAGCTGTCCTATCAGATGCAGCTGAAATATTTTGTTCTGATTCAGTTGTGGACCAATGATTTCTCTTTGCTTTGTCTTACACACAAGATACTGGCCAGCTGCAGGCTCTGGTAGTGATCTGCAGTGTCACCAGCTATTAAAAAGGAGAATGCAGAGTCGTTAAGCAGATCTTGATGGCTAAATGAGAGATGAACCACAGCAGCAATGCTGTGACTAACGCTGTGGGAAGGAGGAAACGCATTCTTACAAGCAACTGCTTAAAATGAGTAAATAAGTAAGGTGAGATAAAGGACCTTGCCGGCTGTGACTGTGCTGTTTGCAGCAGGATGAGCAGCAGATGATGAGGACAGGAAGGCAGGGATGCAGGGAGGCCTGGCAGCACTGGCTCCTCCTGTGTCACCCTGCAGCCAACTGTGCCAGTGTGGGCAGCAACACGGCTGCAGGTTCTGCCAGGCCCACGGCCACAAAAGGCTCAGCATTTTTTACATGGCACAGACATGACTGTGTGTGCTTCTCCACATCTCTCACTATTTAATTGCTATAAACCGTAGGGCAGCTCTGTGGAATGGGGGAATTAAGTGGTTTGATTAGTCACTGTTTGTGAAATTCGGGCTGGTGCACGTGTCCCCTGCACACCCCGTGTTAGACACGTGCACGAGGCCGTCATTACCTGCGACGATGAGCTGCTGCCCTCCGAGGTCAGGAGTGAGGAGGGTGGAAAGCAGAGCCATTTATGCCACAGGGACTGCGGCAGTGCTGGGGTGGGGAGGGGAGCGAGTCTCACCAGGTTGGAAAAAAGTGTACTCAGAAAACTGCCTGGCTGAAGTACTTCTGTATTGATGAGGACAGATCAGTCTCTAATGGTGCTGTGCCCTGCTGTGAGAAATGGCTGTGCTACCACCATGAAAACTTAAAAATTAATTACTCTCTGTTTTGTTTTGCCTTTCCTTTGGACACCACGGGTGGTCAGGGGGCAGCATTACCTCTGCACTTCTGCCCACGGCTTTTCTGCTGGCCGGAGAGGCACCGTACACTCATTCGGGAGACTGATGTGGAATCTTTCCCCACAAGGCTTATTTCAAAGGGTTCTTTAATAAGTCTGTAGTTTCCAAATTTACTTTGGGAAAGACACCAGGAAGCTGTGCTCAAAGGAAGGTGAGGTGGGAGTGGTGCAGCCGAGGCTGGGCACAGCCCAGCGTGGGGGCACCGAGCGGGCGCTGCCGGCTGCACACATGGAACACACGTGGAACACTCACCACGCTGGGAGGCGAGAGAAAATATTCCTGATAAGAATGTGAAGCAGAGTAAAGCAGGAGTGAAAACCAGTCGTGCACCAGGACCGGTCTGGGCCTGCCAAAGGGGCAAAGGGCACACTGGGGCCAGGCTGGGAGGCCGCGTCCTCTCCTCTGCCCCGTCACAGCCCTGTGCTCTGGGCAGAAGGCAAAGGCAGCGCCAAACAGGGGATCCTGCTGGTTAGCATCGCCCAGCCCAGGGCAGGGTGCCTGGGGCTCTGCAGCCCCTGCCCAGGCCTGGCTCCAGTAGGAAAAGCCAGTGAGGGAGAGCACTGGGGGCACCTGCCCTGGTCTGGGACCAGACCCTGCTGTCCCAGCTTCACCTGCTGGGCCCCTGGCTCAGCCGCGGAGCTGCCCCATAGCCCCGGCCATGCCTGGCCATCCGCAGGTCTGCCGTCATCCCTGGTCACTGCTCCCATCCTGGCTCTGCCCCGGGGCTGCTGCAGTGCCGGGACAGCCTGGAGATCAATATGGCCACTTATAGGTTCATTTTTTTCCCATGAAAATAGTGGCCTTCTCCAGACTAATTTGTACCAACTTTTCAGTGTAATTCAGCAATAGCAAACCACTGGATGGAAAATTTCCTTTACATCAACCAAGTTTGCTTAATGGAAAAGGACGTTAAAGCAGCCCACAGAACCAAATGCCAGCCAGCAACAAAAGAGATAAAAGAGAGAAAAAAAGGTGGAAACTATTAAAAGTTCTGTGACTTTTTAAATGTGATTCTTTACTTGTGTTACATTTGACAGTAAATTGCAACAGACTTTTAAGCAAAAATAAACTTGAATGGACTTACAGGAAATGTTTCCTGTAAGACACATATGTAAATAGGGCTACATAATTTTTATTAAAGCATCATAAAGAAGAAAATACAGGTTTAGTGTGATGTGTATGTAACCAATTCCTAAATCTCCAGTTAAATTTGAGCACTGTGATGGATATGCACATGCAGGGGTTGGAGTCTGGATAAGTGCCAGTATTAACTGGGGAAAAAAGGAAGAGTGACAAAGCCTGAAGAGTTTTGTCAGCTCACAAAGCACAGACAGTCAGGATCAGTTTCTGATTTAACAAGCAGATAAGACTAAAACAAAGCCAACCTGAAATGTTAGCCCAAATGAAGAACTTTATAGGACAGGCCTGGTTGTGCCTTGTGGCAGGGGACAGAAGCAAACTGCTCCAGCCTCTCCCAGGTTTGTGCTCACACCAGCAACCTCTGTAGATGGTGCTCTCCAGTTTGCAGCTTTCTAGCTTTCAGCCTGTAGTTAAAATACACTTCTCTAAATCACCTAACTTTCAAGATGTCTCTTGCCACTACTTGGTTAAGTAAATACACGTTCTTAGCAGCTAAACATAAGCAAAGGGCTTCATATTTTTATCTCTTATTTGATTATCACCTTTGCGACAAGATTTGCTGTAAGTATTCTACAGGATCCAGATGAATGACATGTTACAGAACTGGGGCATCAGCCACTACTGACTAATCACAGTTTCATTATATTTTACGTAATTTAACTGGCTGAATCAGCTTATCATTAGGGGAATTTGCAAACCATTTAGAGCTTTTGCAGTCAAGTTCATGACAATTTTCTTTCCCCACAACCAAAGCTGTTTCCCCGAGTACCTGCACAGTTATTTCCTGCTTGGGATGTTTACCTATTACTTGGGGAAGGTCAGTAATTTCAGCTGAGCCAGATTGGCAGACTTAAGCTCAATGGGAGCCTGACCCCAGGTTCTGTAACCAAAAGATTATATAATAGAGGTTTATTACTTTTCAGAAGAAATGACAAAACTAAACATTAACAGACAGATTGACTTTCCTGTGGGGTCACTGTTCATTAAATTTCCCACTGCTTTTACAATCTGAGCTGCTACAGTCATTTAGCTTTTAGCTCGAGTCATTAAAGCAAGAAGATTGTTTCTTTATTACCTTGTGACCATTACTCACTTTAATGACATTTTTCAAGCTCTCATCTTAAAACTTGCAAACACTAAAAAAAAAAGGAAAATTGTGCCTTCTGAGGCTTAAACACAAACAAACCCAGTTGCTTCCATCCTTCTCATTTAATATCTGACAGGCACTGATTTGTGCCAGGCAGGTAACCAGGTGCCTGCTGGAGAGAGCTGGGTGAGGATGCAAACCTTCCCAGAAGCTGGTGGTGGACTCAGGGCAATCAGCTATGAATACCTCACCCTGCAAAGCAGCAACCTGTGGGGAAGGCTGTAGGAAAGTGCCACGTTTTGGCAGGTAAGAAATCAGGACTAGGAACTGAGGACAGGGGCCTTGAACAGAGCAGGACATGCCAGTGAGGGATTTTGACCGTGGGAGTGTGCACAAGTGCCCTGAAAGATCACAGCTGTAGCTGGACTAGAAAGTAGTGGCTTCAACCACCCTGACATCTTTTGTCTTCTCTTTTCCTCCTCCAAAGACAAGATGCAGACTTTGAACAGATACCATTACAGAAGGTCCATCCAGGTACATTTGAGAGGATTGAGAAGGAGGGCATTGGAAAACAGTAAAAAACTGTGGAGAAACTCCCTGCAAGAGATCCCACCCACCAAAGAATCATAGAATAGTCACAGGATGGCTTGGGTTGGAAGGGACCTCAAAGATCATCCAGTTCCAACCTCCATGCCATGGGCAGGGACACCTACCACTACACCAGGCTGCTCAGAGCTCCATCAAGCCCGGCCCTGAACACTTCCAGGGATGGAGCATCCACAAATTCTCAGGGCAAGCTGTTCCAGTGCCTCACCACCCTCACAGTAAATAGTTTCTTCCTAATATCTAATCTAAATCTACTCTCTTTCAGTTTGAAGTTGAGGAAAGACATTTTAAAATTTCTTATTAGGTAGATAAACCATAACATTCATAACCTTGCAACAAAAATAACTAATAACAGGATTTATTACCCATCTTAATCACATTCAGTATCTACAGATTTCAACAGCTACAAGGACATTATTTTATGGGCCCTTCTTTCAGGTCACAGGTTACTTAAAAATATAAACACCACAATATCAAATGTTTGATGAGAGGTCAGAATAAGAGAACCCTCTTATCTTACATCACTGATATCCCAAAGAAAAAACCTTTTCTGCACATTCTACATTTATTACAATAATCTTCAAAAATTCCCTCTTTTTCTGCTAACACAGGGCTCATGTCTTAGATTTTACATTGTTTTGATGAAAGATTGAACAAAAACTTTTTCATGCTTGCCTCTTGCTCATCGATAGTGACCTTTTAACTTTGTTTTCTATCACTAACTAATGGTGGAGCAATGCAATCTGACTGCCTTGAAGCCTGCCCACTCCAAAAATGGAAAGCTGATAAAAGCAATAGATGAGATAGCAAGTGGCAAACACCTGTTGAATCAGTGTTCTACGACTTAAAGGTGTTTTATTTGAGCCCTTAACCCAGCAGAATGTAACAGCTAAGGAAGCCTAAACCAAGAAACATTTGGGGGAACTCTGCAGCTGGGCAACAGTGGGGGAAAGAGGACATGCAATGTATTAGGCTGTTCCTAACATTACAAGCTCCAATTATTTTTCTTTTCTAAATCCAGATTTATTGTTTGAGGCCATCACCAAAATGTTGTTTTTCCACTATGAAACAGATGGCATAAATGTGCCCTGCAATTTTATTGCTACGTTACAATTTCACCGTGTCGTGCTCAAAGCAATGGGTTCATTCAGTCCACAATAAAACTCCTATTCTGCTGGGCTGCCTATGGATGCACTGAATAAAATGGCAGCTGAAAAAGTTCAGGTTGCTAAATCAATATTTCATTATTTGTCTCATATTGGTTTATTAGCGATAGAAACAAAGCTCAACAACAGATAAAAGCTTGAAATGGTTATTTGGAAAAATGTAATGAGAATGGACTTGTGCACAATCACTGCATTTTTAATCTTTTCATTTTTTCAGTACATCTTTTCGACATGATGGGATCAGACAAAATTGCTTAACTCTGTTCTCTGTAAGGCTGGTCAAACTGCTGGCTGAAAGAATCTTTCTCAAGGTTATAGGCAAGTGAAAGAAAACTTCTATTTTAAATTTACCTTGGCACAAGAGAGAATAAGAAAGAAAGTCTAATCTGTGAAGAGGTGTTCTGAAGAGTGTTCAGTTCAAGAGGGACCTGACTAAAGTGAAAACACCTGAAATCCAGCAGGATTTAACTCTTTACAGTCTTTATTGGTGCTTTTCAACAACGCAAGAGTCAACTATTCAATACATTAATGGTTTACAGCCAGAGGCAGGTACAGGAACTTGCTACTCTCACCTTGGAAGGATTCTCATACCCAGGGCAGAGTGGAATTGATACATGAAAAAATAAACATTCATAGAAATCCACTCCCTTCATTTCTTAAGGTGAATACAGCAGGCCAAACTCTGTTACTGACAGAGGCTTAAAAGAAAAATGACAGGGAGGCATGTTGATGATAGAAATTGTTTTCTTCTACAGGAAATATATCGCAAATCTCTTGGCTTTAGGGGACACTTTACCTGCCTGCCCTGTAGAGATAACCTTATTCAGGCCACCAGAGGAGCAGAGGGGTGACTTGAAAAAACCCTAAGGGATGGAATCACCCATCAGGTGAGACAGTCACTGCAGGGTTACTGGGATCACCTCAGCATTCCTGCACGCCTCCCTCCACACCAGGCAGCCTCTGATTTACCCTCTCTGGAAGCTCTTTCACACAGGTACCACCACTGGCCGATCCAGTTCCGCAGACCCGTATCTCCGGTGGCCCTGAGGCTGGCTGGGAATGTGACTGCTTCAATATCCCCACTGTGATCTCCCTGCTGTGGATTTGCTGGGATCCTGACACCAACCACAGCATGAAGGCAGGCCAAGTAAAATCAGAGAAGGATGTGTTGTTAGCTTGATCCAAATGTAGACAATAGAGTTATAAAGATATCAGAGATATGTGTACCTGAACAAAACCAAGGGGTTTGGAGGACTTTTAAACAACTACTACAAAAATAATTAGTTCAATTGAACTGGCATCTTCCTTTTCTATTTCTTCCTTTTTTTTTTTTAAGGAAAAAGACTAGACCATTATTTAATTGTATCACTTGCTTTAGATTTGGCATTAAAAGAGACCTTTTAACATTTCTGAGTGCCCTGCAAGTAATTAGATTTGCAAAACTCACCCTGTAGCATTCTATTAATATTAATTAACTCACCTGCCAGCAGTTTAAATAACAAAGTGAAGAAAACAATTTGTATCAGGCACTGGAGAGTGATGGCAGGAACATTCCCAAGGTACCTTCACATGATTTCTTTACACTCCCTTCAAAGCCATGTAAAACAGATGCAGCTTTCAGAATGTCTTGCAGCCCTGCAGAGTCTCACGTGTAGTGAGCAGTTCTTCCCACATCAGCTTTGGTCACGTGAAGCACGTTGCCATGGGCTGGTTCTGAAACAAAAAAGGGCTCTGAACAGGGACACCGTCTGCTCCTCAGAGGCAGAAATTACTTCATGGTCAAAAGCAGCCAGCAGCCAGGCAGTGGCTGCTGCCACGGGGCACACGCCACAGCGGCCTGCACTCCATGACCACATCTCCATCAGTGCTGGACACTTCTTCAGGAGTGGGGAAGGGCAGCATCTCTGCCATCTCTCACACAGGAATGCCTCCGTCACACCTGTGCTGAGTGCTAACCAGCCTCAGATCAACGCAGCAGCTGTGGTGGTGACACACAGTGTCTTCCCAGCCTGAGGAGGCTCTCTGGGAAAACAGGGAAGTGCCATGAGGAGGTGTGGGACAGCAGGGTAGCCTCTTGCAGAGTATCACCTATGACATCTCGTAGAAGAGGAGCATTTATTCACAACTAACAACAGCAATGTCTTTAAAAGAAAGGATTCTTGAAACGATGTTGTCTGTCAGCAACAGTCATTTGTCATCACCACCAGCACGGAGGAGACGCCAGATGAAAGGTCCACAGGCTGTAACTGGCACTGAAATCCTGTGTCAGACAATGAAATGAACTCCACAGGTCTCCGTCCTCTGCAGACCCTGGCACAGGAGAGCTGCTGGGAAAGGGCAGGCCAAAGGAAGTGAATGCTTTGGTGACGTGGGGCAGCACTACCCAGCTGCCTGGGAGGGCATTGTGCACGTCCCAGTGCAGTCTGGAATGGGGTTTACACCTTTAGTGCCACTTTAGAGAACCCTTTTCTGCACAAAACGAGCACAAACTGTGGTGCAGGGAGTACTGAAGTGAGATGGCTTAGTCAGCCTCATCAACATAAACACAGCAATCTGGAAATCTCTGGACAAATGAGCAACGTGGGATGATCTTTTTCCAGTCATGTTGCTAGGAGACATCAGTGTAGTCAATCATACAACCATCAACTGCTGCTACTCAGAATTTTTTTTAATAAACTCTTCTATACAGAAGAGTAATTCAGTGAAGCTAAAATTGCTCGTGGGACTGTGCCAGTTTTGACAAAAACAAGCAACAAACCCTACACTGGTAAAGACTTTTCAGGTTTCAGATGGAATTTGTGATCCATAAAGTATAATCCCAAGGTTGGCGTCACAGCATACCCAAAAACCAAGAGGAGCAGCTCAAGCCCACACCCTATGATATCCCTTAACAGAAAAATACTGGTCTGCTTTCCAACAATCCGTTAAGAAGTTACTAAGTAAATTAAGTCTATGTTAAGTAGTTTAAATTCACTATACCCAGAGATCTGCATACATTACAGAAAATTTCAAAGTATTTTGAAGCTTGAGAAGGATGAAGACTGCAAGCCTAATCTAAGGTTCAAAGCTGCCTAATACCCTGCACTGAAGCAAACACAAGTTCAAATCCTTGCTCCAGGGCTGTGGGTGAAGGTCAGGGCAAGAGCCAGCCTTCCTCAGGGCGATGGCACTGGTATCAGGATTTTGTGAACAATTTTCAGGAAGTCAATGCTAGGTTATTCAGAACAATAAATGCTGAAATTTGAAAGCACTGTGCAGAACAGAAACTCTGTTTTTAAACACTCCTGCCAATGGAGGAGATGGCAGTGTTTTCATGGAGCCAAGCTGCCTGGGTGGAAAGGCCGGAGAGTGATGAAGGTGGTAGCACAATTAAGCAAGAAAAGGAAACTAAGCTACAGGTAACACTTCTTAAGGTTGAAAAAAATTATTAGAGAACATACCATTAGGAATTGTTTTTGAACCTACATTTTTTTCTAAAGAATCTGCACAATAAAAATATCAACTCTTCTGCACTTTGATAAAAGAGCATGTGAAAGATTTTAGGGGGAACAGAAGAGGGAGGTACCATTATTCAGCACTTCTATTAAACAAAATGCAAAAATCAGCAAGCTGAGAGAAAAACAGCCAAGCCATCCAGAAACAGAAGAATGAAGCATATAGCTTTTCATGGTTACTAGGCATGTCTGACTAATCAGGCTAAACATCCTTTCATTTTGCAAATTATTAAAAACTGTACAAAACTGCATGTACAAAAAGGGATACTGAGATATTTATATCACTATGGGGAGACACAGCAGACATCAGTGTGGAAATTTTTGGATTTATTCAAAATGCTGGTGAGGTGAGTACATGCAAAAAAATCCAATCTGACAAACTCTCATGTGCCAGGTTTTCTTTCAGTGGGCCAGTATATTTTACCTTCACCCACCCATAAGGAAAAACCTTTGGCTAGAATAGAACCATGAATAGAAAAGCAGAAAAACAAAAGGAAGATATAAAAATAACAATTGTAACAATATATGGAAATAAATGATTTGTGCTAAGAGAGTTTAGGGGTGCTAGCTGGGGAAAATATTTCGAGCTCCTTGCATCACCCTTGCTTTTCTTTGACAGTATCATTTTTCACAGACAGTCCTGGCAAAAAATACTGCCTGCAGTGGCCTTAATCTTGGAATTAACCCACCAGTGGTGGCTGGGTTAAGACTGGGAGTGAAAAGGCCACAGGTGACAACAGGCTGTGCCTCACTGTGTGTCACAGCAGACCGACATCTGCATCGTCCCAAATGCTGCATTCATCCCCTCGGTTTTGTCCAGCACTGAGATTCTGCCTGGCCTGGGTGTGATCAGACCAGCAAGGTCAGGAATAGCAAAGGAAAGCAGGGAAGCCTGGTTCCCAGATCCCCCTATGCACACGTGGATCACCCAGCAAACAGCCTGAGTCCCTGTGCACAGCCAAGAGTGGCTGCTGCGCCACCGCCAGCAGCATGAGCTGAGTGAGGAAATAAAGAAAAATCAAACTGGGAGTCTGGGACCCATGGAATTGATCCAGGGTCTGTTGTGTGGGAAAACACATCCTACACCATGGGAAAGGCCAGGGACAGAGTCTGGTACAGATTACTCCTTATGCAGACATTTCATTGCTGTGAGTATCAAAATGCATTTTTTAAATCCTTGTTTCCTTGCTTTAAAGCTCCTCAGCTGCCCCCAGGAGCCACTCAGTTATGTACAATGCTTCCAAGTGGAGATGAAATGGCAGTGCACGCTGAAAATTGTTGTTTTGATTCTTAGGTTTTGTTGTTTCTAAGGCAAAAACAACACAGCAGTCAGTGTGTCTTTATTGTACAGAGACAGGACAGGGAAAGAGAAAACATGTCCTAATATTACAGCAAATGTTGCAGAGATCTAAACAGTAAGTCCTGTATAATGTGCTGTATAATATATATGCTGGAGATACAGATATATAGATATGGGCAAGAGAACATAAGCAAGACCTTTCTTGCACTGACTTGTTACTTAGCATTCAATAACTCACTGCCAAATGAAAAATACAATTACTGAGATACCCCCACAGAAGAAAAGTGTAGTTCAACTTTCTGGCAAAACTCAAAGTTCAATTACCCTGTAGCAAATCAATCAAATGTGTGTGCAGCAAGCAATGAAAGAGTACAGATGCCACCTCAGTGCTTTCAGCTGAACATGGTTTTTCTTCTTTTTAAAAATCAGCAAGTAGCACTAGGAGACGTTTACAAAGTTCACATTATGCAGAAGATAAGAAATCTATCAGTGTGATTTAGAGCGGCACAGCACAGTGCTCAGGGCATGAGAAACAATAAATAATGAACACTCATCACTGGTAACCTGTACAATGATCTGATTTTTATAGACACTGAGATTCATGACACCAGTTTAACATTATATCCCCACGGTTCCACAGCCGGGAGCCAGGCCTGCGGAGGCAGTCGTGCACTGAGCCACGTGCACACACGTCAGCCCGCGCTGATGGATGTGTGCTCAGGACACAAATGTGTGCATGCACAGCAAGCACCACTCAACCCAGGGCAGCGTCCTGCTTGGATGGTGCCGGCCTGGGATACACAAATAAAAGCTTCCCAAGGGGAGCACGGGGCTACATGGAGCACTGACAGCTTGGAAAGTCACTGCGCTTTGCTGCTGCAAGTGCCTCTCTTTGCCCTTTTGTGATGACCAGTACAAAACCGCACTCGAGTTCACAGCTCTGACACATGAACCTCGCTCGGGGCTTCACCAACCTCTCCACAGGCCCTGCACTGGTGAACAATAACCCCAGGGATTCATTATCCTGATTCCCAGAGCAGGAAGGGATGACACACACTTTGTGTTGACAGGAATGGAGACCTTCAGTTTCCAGCAGCGATCATTATGCAAGGTTGGTTTTGGTCTTGTTCTCTGTTTATTCAACATTTCCAGACCTGACATGAAATTTTATAATCACTTTCAAGCGGCTGAAGTGGACTTGGAAATCAAGTCCTCTGACTTCAACATTTTTTTGCTAGTTTCCTTTTCCTCGGCCTGTGACTGTTATTTAGTGACGGCTACAACCACAGAACATTCCGAGTTGGAAGGGACCCACGGGAGCAAGTCCAACTCTTAGGTGAATGGCCCATACAGACACTGAACCCACAACCCTGGAGTTAGAAACACCAGGCTCTGACCAACAGAGCTAATCTCACTGTTAAATGCTTTTTTTAATATCTGGAAACTCTACAAATTCACAAATCTGATTAAAGTTGAGCCTGAATTTTGAAAGAATAGACTTGCCTACCTGCAAACAAAATTGTATTTGTGTTCTGTATCATCAAAACAATTGACTCATGCAACTGATTAAGTCCACAGAACAATGGAAATTGAAAGAATTAAACCGAAACACTTAAATGCACAAAATTAATTCTCACTGTAGTTGTGTAGAATTCGTATTTTGAAACATTAGAGGCACCTTAAAAATTTTTATTTAGCATATTGAAAAACAAATGTTACAAAAAATCTTCTATAAACATAGCCAAAAATGTTTAAATAGGATAATTTAATGTAAACCAAACCCCTTAAAAATATGCAATACTGTAATCAGAGGTTATTTATATTCAGTGAAGACAGAACAACCTTCACTAATGTTAATGTCATCTAAGCAAATCACTGATTTCCATAATTTCTTAAAACAGTGAGACATTTAAGTTAGTTTTAGTGGCTAAATCATCTCAGTCCTAATGCAAGATGAAATTCAATGTTACATTCAGAAGTGGGAAAGGCAGTATCTGACTATTCATGTAATCAGTGAAGATAGCACTGCATTCAGTTGCAAAACTTTAGAGAGGTACAACTATAAGTTCATATTTATTGCATGACAATGCAATTACAGGATAGGTGAAACAACAACAACAAAATCTGTATAAAACCCGAGTATAAATGAAATTTTATTTTCAATCAGGTTAGAAAAGCCAACAAGACTAAATTATTTTCCCACATTTCACAAAACAGAAGAAAACAATTTGTAATTTGACACTATTCCAACATGGAGAAAACTGTTCATGTCTCAGAGGAAATACATTTGCACAACTGTCCCACACAAGTTTTGTTTAAATATTAAATTTATTCACCAAGACATAAATTTATAGCCCACAATGGCTTTCATTCTCATGTACATGAAAAAGGCATTGTCCAATTAATTCGACTTATAGATCACTTTAAGTTTTTGGTTGTGACTTTTTTTGGAATGGCAAGCATCAATTTTGGATGGCACATAAAAGTATCTACAGGATACAGTAACAGAATAAAGTAACATATTCAATTTAGGAGCTGGAAAAAAAGCCTTTAAAAGTGGTAGTGAGCACAGAGAGGAATAGAGAGCAAAGAAAAAAATGGAAAGAAAAAAAGGGAAAAGCCAGCTTATCTCTAAACTACTAAACCAGACTGCCCATGTTCAGGGGATGATGACAGCTGCTTAGCAACCTAATGTGAAATGGGTGATCTCCATGCATTTCCAACAGGAAACTCTTATATCCTGACTAGGAAGTTACTGCTAGAACTACTATCTGTGCTGGCGGGCACAGGAGATGCCAATATGGCACAGACACCGAAGCACCAGCTCTGTCTGAGGTGGCTCCTGCACGCTGGGATGAGGCACTTTGTTTTGGTAACATCTGCCTAAAGCAGTGTGTTTATTAATTGTTGCTCAGTATAAAAGGAGCTTTAACTCCCACAAGTGGCGATTCAGGATTCACAAGAGCTAAAACCACATCAAAAGAAAAGGTCTGACAGTCCTCAAACAAGACACAGGTAATTTTTACAAGTGTCCAAAACATAGGGTTCTTATTTGCCCAATATCTACTATATATAATAAATATAAATAAGAGTTACAGTTTTGACCATGGAGTCAGGAGCTTGGCCAGGAGTTCATCTGGTAACTCGAATACGTTTTGCCTCAGCAGCTGTAGATCCCCAGCAGACAACGTAGAAATCCTATTCTCTGCCAAAAATGAGAACTCCTTACTCCACTTGTCAATACATTAGATCATATTCTTACCAAAGTGTGCATATACACACCCATCCATAACCGTACATTTCTTGCCAGTCTCCTGCCATAAAAGTCCTTTGGGAAAAGAAGGGCCAAGCCCCCATGAGACTGACATTAAGAGCAATTTCAAACAGATGGCACTGGCATTTCATTTGGGGTGCTTGGAACAACACACAGTTTGGGTTTCTGTTGTAAGAAAGCCAACATAACATAATTTAGTCCTTCAGGGCTAAGTAAATTTCAATTGGTGCTAATTGATTAGCAGAACATGGAACAGTACTAAGCTAATGCCACGCTACCTCGGTGTGGAAAGAAAGAAAATTAATATTCAGAAATTAAACCTTCAGTGTACTTTTAAATCAAGCTGGGAGAAAAGAATCACCACACTAGAATTTGTACCACCTTAACAATCATCTGCATCAAAACCAGGTGGATGAAATTCTGTACAAGCCTCTATATAATTGCATCCATCTCTTCAGTCTCGAAAAGTCACTCCACACTAATGCCTGGGGTTATGCCTGCATCTTCTTAGAATTCCTTATTGGAATGGATAAGCAATAAATGTATTTGCTGTTGCAAAAAGGTATCTATGTTATCTGGAAAGCACTTCCACAGGCACCAATACGAGGTGCACACAAGGGACATGTTAGTAGGCAAGAGAGCATCAGAATTTGAGGAAGAGGTTCATAGCTGGGGAAAAAAGGAAGTCACACACACTAAATTGCTTTCCTTTTTCCCCTTTTAAAAACGAAAGTAATGCCTTTGGGCTTATGTGCTTATAGATAACATCCTGGTCCCAGTGAACCCCACAGCAGGAAGTCTATGATCAGGATTTTATCCACTCTTGAGTATTTCAGTATTACTGTTGCATGAACTTTCAAGTTCTGAAGTTAACATGTGCACAATTCTCACCTCTAGAATACAAAAGTAAAACCAGCTAGGAAAACAGAGGAAATGCAGAACACAGACCAAAACTTACACCATTAAATTCAACAATTAGTGTCTTGAATTGTCTGCTTCTAAGCATTTACAGATTTTTGATCTGTAATAGCAAAAGCTTTAGAATACACCTCTTCTGCTAGGACTCTGAAATTATTGCTCTTACACCAGCATTCTCTACACGAGATCCTGGTTTGAACACAAAGGCTCTCAGCCTCCTAAGGGCCAGAAGAGGGTGCAGCATGTAAAAAAATCCAAGTGAGAAAAAGGAACCAACCAGACAAGAGGCAATACTGCAAAATCAGTCCCCTTTAGTGTATATAACTATTAAAATGTTGCTTAAGAATTCCCCATTGCAGGGAATTCTGACAGTCTGCAGTAAGAAAGGGGAGTGGGATCCCACAAATCTTGTGGAGAATGTGGACAACATTCAGAATAAAACAAGTGACATCCTTCAAAACAGAGGTACTTTAGAGAAGTATGACAGAGCACCACATCTGTATCTGCACTACACTCTCAATATAGATTCCTTATCTTTTAAGACCCTCTATAGGGGAAAAAAAATCCCAAACCCAAAGAATGAGTGAACCTAAAAAAAGGTGAAATTCATTGTACAAGTCCGTTAAATTACAGAAATGCATAATAAGCCAGGATAAAGTGCTACAAAATGATTACTGATTTTTAAAAGGTCCATGGCATTCTTCTTGTTTCACTTAGTACTGGTAACAATGGGAGTCAGTGCAATGGCACTGGCTGAACTGGAATTCACAATGTCTTCGTATTGCGGGGGTGGATCTAAATGTTGTTCAGTTTCGCTTCTTCTCATACTGATTTCACCAGTGGCTTCCTCATAGGAAGGAGGAGGGTCACAGTTTGAGAGCCTGGTGGATATTGAGTCTGACCGTGCATCCGAATAGCTCAGACCTCCTGGAGAGAGCCCACTGACTTCATACATTTCCTCCTGTGGGGAATGAACAATGCTGAGAGGCGGCGGGAGGGGAGCTCTGCCATCGGCCACAGCGCCATCGCCCAGCGCTCCGGGGGCTCCCCTGTGCACGTACACCGACTGCCTACGCATTTTCTTTTTAAACAGGCATCTCCAGATGACAAAAATGACAATGAGGATAACAAAAAGGCCAATGATTAATGGGAACGCAAGGTAAAATGAATACCAGCTATGTCCTGTGTTACTTTCTCCCTGAAGTCCGTTTTTGTAGACTTTCCAGAACTCCTTCTAGAAGAGCAAGACACAATACGTCAGAAACTACAACACAGTTAATAAAAACAAGCAATGTAAGCAAGTTGTATTAAAGAATGAAGGAAAAAAAAGGCATTTCAAATACTGATGATTAAAACAATAACTGGCATGGATAAGCACACACAAACTTTCAATTTTTCTTCACACGTGACACAAAAGGGATTTGTTCTTTTACAATGAACTCCTCACTACTTTTAAGATTCTTGTATCTGCACTCAGCGTTTACAAACATGCAGCACAGACAGGACAAGGTAAAAATAAACACAGGAAAAAAACCATCCACAAAACAAACTAGGAAAAAAAATCTCAAACCACCCTGCCTGATCAGTATCCACAACAGCCACTCAGCGCATCAAAATTTTTCAGCACCACTCAAGATAAAAGTTTGGGGTTGGTTTGTTTGTTTGAAAATTGCAATAATGTACTAATACAATTTGACAGGGAAGTACCATCTCAGAATGACAGACCATTTTGGCAAAGCACAGCTATGCTGTACTGTCATCCCGTAATTAGACATCCCCACCCTCTGGCTCATACAGCAATTGTTGTCAGCTTATTTTGAGTTGATCCAGATTCTCTGTTTACAGTTAAAAATAGCTCCATAACCACGAGATTATTACACAGGTTATTATATTCTAGAAATCTTGACAACATAGCTACCAATAAATGGAACAAAGTGAAAATATGAGCAAGTGAAAACAAAGATGAAAGGGGACACCAGTACTCGAAAGTCCTCTTTGCTATATTAGTATGTACAAGTGGGAGCACAAAGATCATTCTTTTGCAGTGAATGCTATGAATAAACAGTATAAAAGAAAAGCATATCCTGCCTCAAAAAAGTAGTCATCCTCACCTGTAATGTAAGATCTCTCCTTCAATGAAACATTTGTACTATATTTTATAGTCATGTATAATTTAAGAAAAAAATACTTAATGATGCCCCCCAATCTATGCCAGAAACTCTGAACTCTTTAGTTTTCTGTAAAATGCTGATACCTGACCCTGTCATGCTCATGCCAGCATCACATTCATTTTAAATGATAGCACACATCTCATGCAACTATTTATGAAATAATCACCAGGGAAACTTGATATTGTCAATGCTCAGTTATTAGTAAATGATGTATTCAGGTTGCAGACTGACTGACTGTGCACAAACAAATCAGATCCATGAGTTTTTTTAGTTCAGGTCTGCTGCCACATGATCAGCATTGAACAGAAAATGCCACCAAACTGATCCCAGAGGCAGCTTGAGTCCAGAAGCAGGACAGCCCCTCTAGTGTGGAGGTTAAACTTCCCCTGTGCAAAGCCAGGACCAGGACACCATGGGCAAAACACATGCTCACAATGCTTCTGGATCAGAATTTACTGAGGTTAAGAGCAATGCCATATGCAAGAAACAACTGAATATCCTCTAAATTTTATTTTCCAAAGATAAATTCAGTTGTTCTTATGCTTATGTGCAAGTTCAAAAACCAAAACAATTTTGACTCTTACGCCACTCCAGGATCAGGCATTTTCCCTAAATTTCAAGGCTTGACATCACAAGCAGCTCATCACAGTGCCCCTCTGATGTGAACCCAGGTCCAATCATGTAAGCTAAGTCAGGGAGCATTAGCTTTAAACAAAGCAAGAAAGTCTGGGAAGATGGAGACTAAACACTTCTCTACAAGGGCCCTCCTTGCTGTGTGTTCCACAGTGAACCCCAGATCAACTGCTCTGAGTTTAGAAAAACCTATTTTGGGGGGGGAACTAACATTGAAAAATGCCATTAGCTGCACAACTGAGTACTTTTGGGATCTCTGCATGATAAAAACTAGCAGAATCAAACACCTCACCCTCTCCCCACCAGATGACTAGGCAATCAAGAAGATCTGATACCTATTACTTTTGCATCTGGTTAGAATATAGCTAACTAGATTATTTAGTGGAATAAATAATATATTGTTGACTAAAAAAAAGCAGAAAAAGATTAATCAGGATTATGAAATGCTACTGTCTGTACTGGAACCAAACTTCCCACATCACTGTTCTGTGGCCTCAGCAGCAGCAAGGAAATAAAATAGTACAATGCTTGTTTTTAAGGCCGAAGTTGCAAAGATTTACTGAAAGTCATCAAATATACTGTGCAAGGATATGTTATGTTAAAGACTCTGTGGAGGAGAAAGGTAGTTTTGATGAAAAAGAAGAAATTACACTTCTCCCCTAGCAATCTATTTTGTGTTGCACACTGCAGAGGAAATGCACCTTCTCCAGTAGAAGGGTAGTACGTAGTGACTGGTATTTTAATATTGTTTTCACGTTACTTCTAGGTGAGATCTATCTGCTGTATAAAATATCTCTGTATCTTCTTTAGAAAGCTGAAACAGCAGGATCTCTCCTTGGCACTCTGCAACTCGGCAAAGCAGCAGCAAAGCCGTTCCCCAGAGTGGCAGGCACTTAGTTGAGAACAGGGTGTGTTGCCTTGGGGATGTCTGACTTGATGATGTGACCAGACAGGTGCATAAAGAGCTTAAGGTAAGAGTTTAAACTGCCTTAAGGATGGAAGTAGTTTAGTGTCCTCTTTCATTTACACGCAAGGCAAAGAAAATTCAAGACAGTTTAGACACCCTCCACGCCCTGGTCAAAAATTACACTAGTTTAAGTCTAACACTATCTTACAGAGACAGAGAAATAAAGTTCTGTACACAGGTGAAAAACACCAATAAAGAAGTACTTGATTAGTCAATTAAAAAAAAAATCTTTAAATGTTCTGCTTCAGGGGTGAAGAAAAAAACAGCCAACCAAAAACACCCACAAGAAAACAACCCCAGACAACCCCACCAACCATAACCTTATTAGCACACTAGATCCCAGGCTTCCAGCTTCATTTTTGAGCAAGTCAGAGCTCAAAGAGAAGCACAAAGACTTTTAGTTCCAGACTGCCAAAATTGGCAGGAACTGCAGGAACTCATTCTTCACGTTTGAGCTGCACAGCTGCCAAGCAGCTCTCCCCCTGCTCTGTTACCCCACAGCTACACTGAATGGTAAAGTGATGGTGCAGGAGGTGAACAGGATCTCTGGTCAAAGTCAAATCCTGCCCAACACACCCACAGACAACTTAGATGAATTTGCATAGTGTGAGGATTTGTACAAACTGCTGTGAAAAAGACCAAGAGGTGGAAACACTGAAAACTTACAAAGTAACTGTAAATTCGTACAGAAAGTTAAAGAGTAATTTAGAAGCAGGAAAACTCACAGCACAAACACTCCTCTCACAATTACTGGTCTCTTAAACTAACAAGAAAAAGGACTTTCTGCCTGACAATATTACTAACTTGTGATTAATGAAAAGGACACTTCAGTAATCATTTATCCCAGAGTGCTGTATAACTGGGAATACCAGGTGTAAAAGCCTTATAAGGCTGAAAAACTAAGTTAAGCAGGCCACAGAATCAGATAACTGCAATGGAAAAGACTTACAAAACATCTAACATGTATTCCTGCCAAGAATTACTTTTCTGAATGTACCTTAGTGCTTTGGCAAAACCAGTTTTCAATAATGAAAAGGAATTCTCAAAGGCATCCCAAAGATGGTTACAGCAAAATTTGCCAGAATTTTGTTTCCCTTTTATTTGTAATACTTCTCAGAATAGAACCAGCATCAGTCAACCGGATCTGAATGCTGAATCAAATAAGGGATCCATAAGGAAGTCAAGAGACTCACACCCTCTTGAGAATTGCAGCTGAGGCCTTTACTACATTTGGCAACATTGTCAGCCCCACATGATCCTTTGTCAATTGTCTGACTTGTTTTAAAGGTGGACTAATAAAAAACCAGTCAGAAGAGTGCTTGGTATTCACTAGGCAGGGGGTGAGAACAAAGTAGTAAGGGGAAGGGAGTGCACCTGCTACGCTGTTTTCTTCTGGTCTGCCCCCAATTTCAGGTGGCAGGAACAGATCCACTGCTTCTCTTCCGTTTATCCAGCTTCCAAAATTACACACAGACTGACACTGGAAGTCTTGATCACATCATTTCAGATCTGGTGCTGATAAGTTTTGAGTTGCTTACTAAGCTTTTTAGCAGTAGTTTGTTTGTTTTGCTAGAATAAAGCAATACGTGTGTTTGCAATTTCCGCAGTAATTAGAATTCCTGGGAAATTTGCAAAATGAATGAAAATCTGTGACTTCCAGCTTTTAAAATTTTCATGCAGTTTGATTTTTTAAAAATGAGGTAATGAAAAATCAATTCATACCTGCAATCACACCCAGATACTTTGCACAGTAAAGTGCAAGAAATTTGGATATATCTTTGAGTGTCCCAACAACCTCTGACACCTGACCAACGAGCACAGGCAGTTCTGCCTGCAGGCACCACCAATAAACAGCTTGACTAGATCAGACCTAGGGTTCACCTTATCTGTTACCTCCTATCTGACACTAATCTTTAGAGACTGCTGAAAGAAAAGTTCAAACACAAGCAGGCAGTGATATTCTCCCAAATGTTACATATTTGTACTTCAAGAACTTCCATTAGCCAAGGTTGATTCCTTTCAATTAATGGTTCCACACTGATTTATCTTCCCTGCATTTGCATGATTGTTCTCTGAACTCATACAAGCTTTTAGGATCTCAGACATCTTGTGGCAAGGCAGTCCACAGCTCTGTGACTTGTGGTGAGGAGAGATTCTTCTATTTGCTTTGAATCTGTCCCTTTCTCCTTTTCCTTGAGGCCCTCTTAGCTCTGCTACCGGAAAGGTGGCACGTGACTGACCTCAGTTCACCCTTCATGCTTCTCACAGACATTATCACATATTCCCTGATTCAATTATTTTATGATCTGTTGTTATTATACAAGTCTTTTCATATCTTTGGCCAATTGTCACACTTTTCTACTGATTTGCTTTTAAAGAGATAGGGAAATGAGAGTTGTACACATTCAAGATGTGGGAATGCAATGCCGTAATTATGCTCTTTATTTTGATCTCCATTCCTTTATTTCAGTTTCTTAGCACTAAGGTTTTTTTATTTTGTTTTGGCTTTGACTGCTGATAATTAAATTCAAGTCTTCATAGATTGAAATTCAGATCTTGTGCCTGAATTCAGTTCAGAGCCAATCATATATATAATGAACCCTCCCTTTTCCTCCACATGCATTACATTTATCAACACTGAATTTCATATTCTATTTTACCCACATAGTCCTGCAAATTCTCCCCTGTCAGCTCTAGCCTAACATAATAGTTTCACCTTTATAATTAACTTTATAATTTTAAATAATAATTCTGAACCTGTCAAAATTCCCAAGCCTACACAAAATTAAAAGCTGTCTTAGAAATACTGAATGCCATGTATGTACATTTGACATACACAATGCAAATTAAAAACTCATGCACCAAAAATAACTTGAGGAAACCACTTGATATTCTTTTAATACTACAAATCTGCATGTTGCAGACCTCCCCAGAAGACTGCAGAAAAACAAAGAACCAAGTGGGCAAGATAAAAAATACAAAAAGAGGTATTACACAAAAAGTTACCATGAGGTAAATAAGCCACAGACCCTATTTGAATTTCAGTCTGTCTGTACTATGAAAGCACTGATCCTGTGTTTCTCTGAATATACTGTACCACGCTCCAGGTCTACTGCATCCATTTCCTTCCCCTGGGACACAGATGTTGAGTCGTTCTAAGTGGCTGTGTGGATGGATACTGCTGGGGCACAATGGACTAAATAAAGCCTAAGTAAATGAGGCTGGTCAGGCACGACTGCACATTAGCAGAGCCAGGCCCATTAGCAACTCCCCACAGCAGAATACAGCAGCCAGGAAAAAAGCAGTAGAAATGGATAAAAGGTCAGGACCTTATTGGAAGCTTCTTCACCAGTTGTGGCAAGAAAAGAAATGTAACTATTTCTGTTTTATTACTTCCCAAATACCTCTGCAAGGGAAAGGCTAATTACCATCACATAAAATGTTCCAAAATGGGAGAAAAGAAGCTGAAGTAAGAGACAACATGTTTAGGTTATGTTTTCTCTAGTGACTTGAATAAAAAGCAAAAGTGATGTTGTGTTGGGATTTTATACAAGTTGTCTCGTACACACTATTCTTAATTACACAATGAGCTATCACTAGGAATAGTGACACACCAAGCCAAGTTTGGGAGGTAGAAATTTGTGTGTGCAGGTACTTTAAAGCTTCAGAAAGAAGCAGCTTTGTAGAGATGCCACATGTCCTACAACCTCATTTTAATAAACCAAAAAATTTTAATTCTCATATCCATCTCCCCACCTATGATCCCCAACAAGAAGATGCCAAGAACTTAGAATGTCCAGTATGTTATTTTTTGATGTACAGCTCAGCCATTGAAGACTGGAATGCATCACTTGTGTAAATTTTGGAAGAAATCTGCAATGTTCCCTGTGCCACTTTGACCACTAAATCACTGGCCTTGCCAGTACAATTTCCCTGTACACACAAGGGATAGAAGCTTTTTTTTTGGAGATAAGCTTTCCTAGTCACACCTTCTAGCAACTGCATTTCACTTTGAAATTATCTTCAAATTCAGCCCTAATTCCATCCCTATCTTGAATTAAAAAATTAAAAAAAATTTCTTGACTATATAGCATTAAATAGTTCAGCCACCACCGTTAAAAACCTGGTTTTATTTGTTGTGAAGCAGTATAAGATATGTTGGTGATGATGTGCAGCTATTGCTTGCAGAACCATTAGTCCACAAGCTTCTTTTATTTAGAGAAACCAATGGACTTAGGCAACAATTCTGTGTGGGCAGTTTCTGCTTCATTTCCATCAAGTTTATATATCACTGTCCTTGCATAATACATGGTAGCACTGAAACTGTTGTTCTTTCCATGTTTTAGATCACTACTACTTAACAATACTCTGTGGGCTTGCAGATTTTAGCTTGAAGGCCACTTTCCTTACTTTTAGACTTAATAGTCTGGTTACTGAACACTTTGGCCAGCTGCACCAGCGCCTGGGGTTTGAAATTGTGTTTTAAATGGAAAACTTTTTGAGTTGCTCACTCATTTCATGTGAACATATTCAATAAACAAGTTATTCCAGTAGGAGTGAGTTAAGTGAAGACCTGCGTCCTCTGCTTCCATATACTCCCCATAACTGTCCTAATCCCATTATTTCTTTCAAGCAGGACAACTACATTTATGATATCCAGGTCAGACTGAAGTGTGTGAGGATAGGAAAACCAGTCTGTGTGCTGTAAGTTGCAAATGCCTCATCCCCGGAAGTGTTTAAGGCCAGGTTGGATGGAGCTCTGAGCAAGCTGGTCTAGTGAGTGGCATCTTTGCCCATGGCAGGGGGATTGGAACCAGACAGTCTTTAAGGTCCCTTTCCACCCAAGCCTTTCTATCATTCTAGACAGGATTTGAAAGTTACTGCTGTGCAGTCTATCCATCTCCACTGTACACCTTATTTGCTTAAAGACACATGCCCAAAATAAAACCTCATCTAATGTAACGTTGGAAAACACACAAGCACTCAGCACACCCAAAAGTTTGGTATCAATACACCCCATCCATCTACATACACAACAAAACATACCGTTTTTTCCTCATTTTCAAATGCTTCTCTTGCTTCTTCATAGCTACAGATTTCTTCTCTGCATTCATGTTCTATGTCACCTTGCTTTAATTCTTCCAGAAACGTGTTGGCTCTTGGGTATCTTTTTAACACAGAGTTGGCTTTGTCCTCTGTTAAGAACACTGAATAAGAAGAGGAGAGACAACAAAGGTCACTTCTAGAATAGATACCCAAAACCTCATGCTAAAACTGCTCAAAGAAAACGAGCCTTTGAGAAATAGCTTTCTCAAAGTCTTCCACTTTCTTTGATATGATAAAAGGCATTTCCTAGTTTTGTTCACTGTTGTAAGCAGTTGGGCCTACAATTTCAGCAGTTATTGCTATAATGTCATAAATGCAAGAAGCCTCAACTCAGCATCACAGTCATGTGTGGTGAAACAAGACTGAAGCTGATGCCAAGAAGAGTCCTTGGAAGAGACAGGCACATGCTCAGCTCAAGCTGACACAGAACAAACAAATCCTGCTTGTGAACATCCAAAATGATATTTGCAACTGCCTGGGGGCATCACAGTCAGAATGCTCTGAAGTTTTTTATATAAATATTTATGATTATTACCCAGAGTCACACACACCAGACAGCTGCATTTATCAGTGTTTCAGTCTGTAAGTTATCTTAGGAAACTCTGCAACTTTTGAGGATATGGGGGGAAGTAGTCTCTTTCTCTTTTCTTAAATCATACAGAAACCCTCACCTTATTTGATGAGTCAAATGAAACAATCCTAAAAGACTACCAGTGTTCTGACACAGGTATTCTTTATTTACTTTCCTTAGTTTTCTCTTCAAGGAAGTGAACTGGAAGCAACCTCTTTTCTTCTGTCGTTCGAGCTTTTCCTCAAACTCCCCGACCCAATGATTTTCACATATGCAGTAACTGGGAACACTCCGAGATCCATCAAACTGAATTACTCAGGAGGTACATCTGCAGTGCATGATGCAGGAATTCTCCAGGTATTTCAGGTCAGCAAGCAGGAACATCAAGTCAGTACTACATTGTTCTTGGGCTCTCAGTGCCAGCAAGAGGGGGTAATGATTCAATGCACTGCCACACTAATGCACTTGTATCACTTTCCTGGCCTGTGCAATCATTTGTGCATTGCTTCACTTACAGTTAGTCTGAGGGGGTTATTTCACCCAAATCATCTGATATTTAATGTTATAAAAGGAGAGCAGCAAGTAAACAAAGACAATCACTATGCTTTTGCTTTAGAAATATGTGATGGCATTTGTCAGCAATGATTACCATAATTAGATGTATCTAATTTCAATTTGTTTAGTGTTATACTATTGTAATGTGTCTATGTGGCAAGGCTAGAAAATTACCCCATGTCCAACAGAGCCAACACCAGCCAGCTCCAAGAGGGACCCACTGCTGAGCCCATCAGGGATGGTGGTGGCACCTTGGGGACAATGTATTTCAGAAGGGTGAAAAAAATCCCTGTGCAACTGCAGCAGAAGAGTGAGACTACATGAGAGCAAGAGCCCTGCAGACCTCCAGGTCAGTGCAGAAGGAACGGGAGGAGGTGCTCCAGGTGCTGGAGCTGAGATTCCCCTGGAGCCCATGGTGGAGAGGAGTGACAGAGCAGCTTTGGGGGGCACCTGGCATCCAGCCAGGATCAATCCATCACAACTTGGCTACAAATCATTAGACAGTGATCCTCCTTTTGCAAAGGATTAAACAAAGATGTGAAGATTGAATTCCAAAACACTACTCAGTCCTACGCTTTCAGTTGAATACATTACACACATGCATCAAATTACATTTTCCATGATGTTGCCAGGGGTTCTGTGCATCCAACTCTACAACTGCACCTACTGCAAATTTGGTTTTCTACAGCACCACAGGTGAACACATGGACATCTCCTGTTGTTTAAGTTCATTGACTAAACAACATAGAAATTAATATTCAGAAATCTTCAAAAAGGAGAGGAAGAAAGCCGGCTTCCTTCCACATCCCACACAATTCCCCTGACACCCCTCTAGGCCCTAATAACTGTTTCTTTCAACATGCCTCAGTGATCACCTCAAGATGATGAGCTGAAGGACTTGCCTATATCAGGAATGCAGCACACAGCTGTGCCTGGGGATGGACTGCCAGTTCTCCACCTACTTCCCCCAACTCCTTGTGGGCATTCCTGAAGGGAATAAGAGTCAGGCCAGACTCTCTTAAGAGTGCCAATATGTAGAGGCACTGAAGAGTAGATAATGCAATATAAATTAAGTTTCCCTTCCTCTAGCAGATAAAACCTAGGGAATTTCATTTCACAGCTGGAATCCATCCCCGAAAAGAGCAACGAGAAAAACTATGACAGCTTTGTATTGGATGCAGAGGGAAAAGAAACACAGGAAAATTAAGGTAGCTGAAAATACCGTGACTTGAAGATTCTGGTTCTCAGAAACAAGATACAAATATTTGTTTCTGCATGCACTTTCCAATTTGCAAACAAAATAAAAGGTTTAAAAGCTGGTGTGTTAAGAAATATTGCATTTGATAGACACTGGTATGTGTTTCTAGGTAATATTTTAGTTTTCCAGAAGGAGCTAATCATACACTTCTGACTAAAAATGCGTGTCTGAAGAACAGCAAAACGTTAATTCAGTGTTCAAGAATGGCCAATGTATGACTAAGACCCCAAAGTTTTTATTTAACAATTCATATTCAGAAAGTCTGTCTTCTCTCACAATACAGTATACAAAATGAATACATCACAAAGAGACAAAGCCTGCCGAGGAAAATAAACCACATCCCATATTAATTATGAATGTGTCTGATAAATAACGAGAAAAATCTCTGTCTAGTCCAGATCAGGAACGGCTTTTGACCTTGCAAGGCTGTAATAAAGAAGTATATTAACCTGTCTGTTTTGATGTGACATTTTTAATGCTTGACACACACCTAGTGACTTCAAATCCTACTGAGAAGTCAATTCAAATGTATCAAGGAAACATAAAAACATGTGATTGAAATACAGGGATTTAATGAGAATCAGTCATTGCCTGATGAATCTTATGAAAAGAGATAATGGAACCATATGGCAGAACCCATTTCAACTTCTTATTATTCCAGGACCATAATCATGTAGATATTCAGTTATAGTTGGATACGAGTGTGTAAAAATACAAAATAAAAGAAAAATCAATATTATTATTTTGGCATTACGTAAGATACACATAGAAATAAGTAATCTGAAGTCTCTGATACTCCCCCCAGTTTCTGTATGATATAGATGAAGATATACTACTAGCAGATTTAATGCATTTGAATACATTATTTCTTCAGACATGCTTGTGCTCTGGGTGTAACTGTAATAATTGGCTTTTAGTAAATTTTTATGTATCAGAAAGCTACAAAGAAAATAATTCCAAAGTCTTGGTTTCTCTTATTATTACTGAAGAGAGTAACAAAGTTAGATCAATCTCTTACACATTCTCTGGAAAGCCTGCCTGCTATCCTAATAGTGAATGCATGCTCTAGCAAGGTGACGTTCAATCAGAACCAGAGCCAGGCAAGCACACCAGAGGATAAATACATTGTAGTC
This sequence comes from Atrichornis clamosus, assembly GCA_013400975.1. NCBI lineage: Eukaryota > Metazoa > Chordata > Aves > Passeriformes > Menuridae > Atrichornis > Atrichornis clamosus. The sequence goes on from WBMZ01011160.1 coordinate 41,311, forward strand.
TGCCAGCTGAAGCTGTCACAGGAAAAGAAAACAGGCTTCAGGTCTTTAGTGACAGAAGGAACAGGGAGCAGCAGCGTGGGAAAAGTATTCTGAGACACAGAAGTGCCGCCGAAGCAGAGCTCGGTGCGTCCTGGACACCGGACCCAGCTCTATTGAGACAAATCCCTTTTTTCTCTCCTTACGAACATCCAAGCAGACTAAAACCACCACTAAATACTGAAAATAAACATTTTAGCTCTAAATTTGAAGCTGCTGAGATTAAATTTGAATCTTTTTGGAAGTCATCTGAATAAAGACATTTGGTTTGAATAGGGCTGAAGGGACAATAATGATTTGTGCTATTATTTACAAAGTTTAAAAAGTGACTTCTGCTCTCAGAATCTGATGTTACAGGGACAAGCTTTAAACCAGTTATAACTAAAGTACTCAAGGCTGGAAATTCAGTTCTGTGGTCTTCATTCTGCAGCCAACTTTCAAAGCCTATTTCACAATAAGTCTATGATGATTATTAAATATGCAAATAGTATCTGTGTCAGAACGGTCGTATGACTCCAGTTCAGTTCAGTGCGGCCAAGATCTGCATTGTACGTAACATCAAAACCAGTCCAATGCCAGAGGCCATTTTTTGTGCAAATAGACTGGAATTTCAAGCAAAGGACAGTTTTGGATTGTTTTACTGTCCACTTTGGAGGAAATAATAAACAACATAATAATAAAGAGCTCATCAAGTTAAACTTACCACTATCCATGGTGATTGCTGTCAAAGCAGGGAACTTGCAAATATCGAGTCTGTAAACAAAAGAGGAAACATCCTGTTGAGTTTGTGAATTATGATCAGCTTGGAAAAGTTTCTCTTGATCCCCAGACACTGTTACAAACACACTGGTGTTGGAAAGCCCATGATCAAGATTAATCCCTCTTTTGAGTTGTACCACTACTGCGTGCAGACTAATTTCAGTAGTAGAGTAACACTATCCAAAAAAAAGATAACTCTTGTGAAATGGTGAATGCTTTAACCTTTTTCAAGGCTTTTCATATTCAGAATATGCAAAAATGTTAATATGAAATAAGAGGGTGTGTATAATTTTAAACAAAATGCAACCTGTTTTGCCTAATTGAACTTGAAAGGTATTACGTTCTCCACTGTAATTACTTATACCTTAGCTAAGACTTAAATTCACTCTGCAGAGATCATCAAGTCAACTCATTATCTTTAGTCTATGGATCAGATTTTTTGAAAATAGAATGAACATATGTATTAAACACTGATTAAAACAAGATGCCTGCATAAAGTTCAAGGGCAGAAAAAGACTTGCGATTTGGCAAAGGAACTTGAAATACAGGAGAGGATCCCAACGTGCCCTACAAGAGCTTACATGTATTTTGTACCTCATCTTGGAAAGAGAACAGACAAGAGATGCTCTGGGTTGAGAAAGTGCCTGAAGCTCACTGCACCCACTGAGCAGAGAGCCAACAAGAACCGCATCTGAAGGCAGCAAGAGTAGGTCAGTTTCTTGGAATCTTTATTAGTACAGGAAAAGTCAGGAAAATAAAAGCTTTCAGCAAAGTAAGAGAAAGGTGCAACTGCCTAACCAAGTTAGTGGAACACCACAAGTTAAAGGGTTTTTTTATTAATATATCAGCTGCTCCTAAGGGTGAAAACTAGTCTTCAGAGGCCAGGTTACACATCAACATATTATACCACACAGATATCCTCCCTTTCCATAAATCCAAACCGTCACAGGCAAACCTTTCTGTAAAAAGGATTGGCCATGGCTGTTGCAATGACTAAAGAGAGCAAGTTAATGTTTCCAGCCTGGCCCATCCGACACCGTAACTCGTCATGCAAGAGCAGACTGCAGCACTTGTAGGGACTACTGCCATGGTGAATGGGGTTCCATGAAGACATCCCAGCCTGCTAACAAAACTGTAGGATTGGGACTACAAGATGTGGGATGAAAGAACAACCAATTTTGAAGCAAGTTCATCAAATCTCTTAAAGGCAAATGAATGTGGATTAACAACAGACACAAGGCACTCTGAAATCTCACCACGATAGAGTTTAGCTTGTTGTATTAAGTATTGTAGATTAACAGAAGCAGAGGACTTAATTTTTTTTTTCAGAATATATATAAAGGCTTTTAACAGCCTCAATTTTTCTTAGCAGACTACTCTATGGTAAAACAAACCACCTTTGCCCTTTGCTTCTTGAATAAAAATAAAATTAGTGTCATTTATTGGTTAATTGCATTGTTACAACCCAAATATCTCTGATGAAGAAATTGCTGAACTTAATAAACAGGTCACAAAAGATTTGGCTAGTGGTGTAACTATTCTCTTCATCTGTTATATTATTACTTTCTTTTGCCATTTATTACCCACTTGTTTCAGACAGCTGCTTTTCCTACAGCCCCCCAAATAAAACACACATCAATAGAAGAGGCAAATCCAAGAGTGCTCCCTTTCTCTGTTAAGTGGCAGCAGTGCAGTGAATTAAACATACATTGCCATGCTTCCCCTCTCGAATGGGGTCACTTTTTGCAATACATTTCAGTTAGTCTTTAATGTTTCACCTTTTTAACAAGTAACTTGGGTGTGGATTTCAACAGCATTAAAAAAAACCCAAACAAAACAGAACACAGGTATCCACATCCATGAGTGACAACCACTCTGATGGCTCTGCCTACTTGGAATTGTGGCAGAAGCAAAGGGATTTACGTGCCTCTCCCCTGCTATGGGATGTTTTCCACCAGGAGCAGAGCAAGTCACTGCCTCTGCCTTGGCACCTGGCACTAGGCATATCATGATCTCTGGGAACAAACAACAGAACACTGTCATACACAGGCTAGGAAACTGGGAAAAACACGTGAAGAAGGAGAAGGAAAAAGAAAACATAGAATGCAAAACATCTTTTAAATTCTTCAAAGGCAATTATATTAGGTGCTAGTGACAAAGAGTTGCTGAAGTGGCTGCAAAGCACGAATTACATTTCTCTTTACCTCCTTCATTACAGAAAACAGTATGCCCTTGTCGAGGAAATATCAAATACAGCTTTTCAGTGGCTGTAGTGCAGAAACTTCCCTTCATCATTCTACATTAGATTCTTACAGCAACTACAAATATTTAGAGGTCCCTGGAACTAATGTCCATTTTCCTACAAATGTGTGTCTTTTCTATGCTCTCCTGACTTTCCTCTCAAGATCTCCTCAAACTTCTTCATTTCCAAGCTCCCACAAATCACAGCTTCCTGCTCTGACACCCAAAAAACCCACAGGGCAAGAGGCTGATTGAGGTCATGGGCAATGGCTGCCCTGACACTACACAGGCATTTTACTCACAGAACCGACTTTCCCACTGCAGACGAACCGCTTGAGTCTTTGCCCTCTATTAACAGTCCCTTCCCCTAAAGGGAAGGAGTTTAATTGTATTTTAGTCTTCTACTCTGACAGTCTTGGTTCAAACTGACTAAATAGTTCAAAGGTTGCTTGGAAAAAGGGTTTGAACAAAGACAATATAAAAATCTTTTACTGTCATAAGCCAGTTAATAAAGCTGAAGAGGGCTGGTCACACCACAGGAACATCCTGACTTGCTACTGACTCATTTATTCCTCCATCCAACTCTTTACTTAGTTGTCTGCTTTTAAGTCTTCACAAACCTTACTTAAACCTATGATGCCCTATGGTCAAAGCAATGTTTTTCTTTCATATACACAAATGCAAGAACAAACACATACAGGCCTCACACCCCCTGACACTGATATTTATTGTTACATGAATTCCTCTTCTATCTTCTGTAAGGTTATACATCACCTTAGATACGTGACAACACGGTGGGCAGCTGTGTAGCACTACAGCCACACTGAGTGTTGAATTCTGAGTTAGTGGCAGCTGATGTATCCAACCAACACGTGGTCTTTCCTGACTGCCTGCTTGGCTCTCTGTAGAATGATCAAAAAACAGAACAAAAACCCATGAACCACACACTTCCAGTAGGAACTCTCATGACTCAGTGGGAAACACAATGATTTCTGGAGCATGTGAGACAGCCCAGGAGACACACCAGCACCATCCGTGCTATTCACCAGCAGTACCCTGCTCACCACGACAGGACTGCAGCCTAAAAATTTGAAGAACTAATATTGAAGTAACAAACCAAGCTGTACATTCTTTCCACAACTAACCTAAATAATTTTTCCTTAATCCTGAAAGTGCCCAAATCTTGCATACACTATTTATTAGCATAAAGCATATAATACTTGTATACACATTTCCAAAGGAGGCAATCATATTCTAGCAGTGCAGAATATCCCTTAAATTGGGAAAATAACTAATTTCAGCATTAAAAGCTGTTGTCCCAAGACAGTGTTTCTGCAAGATTTTGTTGCATTTCTTAAGATAACTATCTTTGGTTGGCAGGCACAAACCTCTTCTGGGTACATTTCCTGCCTCTACCTTTAATGGGAACTGGTGTGCAGCACGTACCACGAAAGGACAGAGGATCTGACTGAGGGCACACAAACTGCCTGCACAGTTCTCACTCACTGTTGTGTGTTCCAAGGATACAGAATGTTGTGTGTTCCAAGGATACAGAACACTGACAACAAAGTAAGTCCTTAAGGGAAGGGATTAGAAAGAAGGGAAAATAAGGCTAATGTAAAGCAGCAGCCATATTTTTCCTCACTTAGTTTCTCACCTGCTGCATTAACAGGGACTTAAAACACTGTAAGGCCACCTGTTCCCCTCACAGCTGGGGAGGGATGTGCATGACAGTGTGCAGGGAAGGAAGTGGCTTTTTTTCATTCTGCAACAGAACTCTAACAAGTCGTACAGCTGTTAATTTTAGTTTTGCAATCTGTGCAATTAATGAAGCCAAAGAGCTACATAATTTCTTAAAGTAATACACATTTAGGTTCTTCTGGAGCTTTTTATGAAAGCAGGTCTTTTCAAGGAACACTTTTACCTAAAACATCAGTAGACATTCAGTCTAAAAATAAACACCTCTTTTCTAGCCCTCAGCCCCAAACCAAGTGCAATGCAACAACTGGAACACTCCTGTGGGAGGTTTGTTTAGAAGAAATATTAAAACATAATCAGTCTTCCTGTGTAGCTATTTAATTATCTGGCTGCCATTTATTCAAAATGTATTATGTGCCTACCTAAAAATTCCATTCCCACCACATGTCTTCTGTATGCTTGAAAAAAATGTCACAGAAGACTACAATTTTAGTTACTATCTGCTTCCAAAGAACTTTCTCCCCAGGAGAAATGCTGGAAAAATAGATTGATTTTTCTCTGAACAGGAATTCCACAGGATATGGGAGAACCCTGTATTTATTACGTTTAGTTTGCTTGAAACAGCAAGGTTTTCCAGAGAATTAGGTGCAAGTAAAGAGGGATGGAAGACTTTCGAAATTACTCTATCAGACAAAGATTCAAAAGATATGTTCCACCTCAGACTACATGAGACAAGGGTAAAAGAGAGAACTGAAAAACCTGCTTTGTATATGCTATTTGATCACAGCATTATAAAACATCATCATTAAGGACCCAAACTCACAGGCCAGATCACTAAGAGGAACCTGCACTTAGCAGACTGCCACTGCACCCAGAACCCAGTGAAACAGATCATTACTCACAGAAGGAGCACGCACAGAGCACACCACCACCCTGTCACCATCTCTTACCGCAGCTGGACAGGAGCTCAGCCGGCGAGACTGAAGTCTAAGCTTCTGCCTCCATTTCTTTACACCTTCTTCACTTAGTGTTTCTTGTTCTGTTAAAGCTGTGGCAATATTGTGGCTGGTTATTCTCCGGATACTTCTAGGGGTTCAAGAAGGAATTGCTATAAGCTATCTCTTCCTTCCACTCTATTTCAAAACCAGACAAGAACACACATTTTGGTGAGTGGGACATTTGGCAGGAGTAACAAAAGTCCTTCTTCAGTGAGTGAGAATTTTGGTGGGTTGCATTGTTTTAAAACTTCTGGGAACCATTTGGGGCAGTTTCTGGGAGGCATAATGAACACTTACATAACTATCTGTATGGAAACCAGAATTCCACAAATCCTCAAGAGACATTGCCTTTCCGAGCAGCCTGTGGAGCAGAATTTCAGACAACTCACTTTGCTGAAAGCTACTGTCAGAAGATATTGCGTTAGGTTAGACAATCTCCTATGACTCAGGAATTCAAATTTTGAGTGTTTAATGATAATCCACTAAAGTGTTGATATAATAACAACCAGTTCCTCTCCTTTTTCAAGTGAGAAAGGTGAACAATTAAATAAAGCTTTCACAGTAGGATGTGTTTTTATCCTGATTTTGTTTGGACACAAAACTAGTGACAGTGTGTCACTTACCTATTCTACATTCTCTTCCTCCCCCAGTATCTTTTAACTAAATCTGACACTGAGATTTCTTCTTCTGTGCTCCCATGTGTTTTCCACAAAAATCAATGACAAAGAAGAACAGAGAAAACCCAATAATGTTCTCACTGAAGTAAAGATGGATTTACCACTGGCAGCAGTATCTCAGGATCACAGCACCTTTGGTGGCTGTAAATCATCATCCATTTTGCCAGCAGAAAGCGGGTAGTCAGGAAGCAAACACCACATTCAGGACCAGCCACAGCCTGCACAGCCCTTTGTGAGGTGGCAAATAAGTTGAAGAGATGGGAACAGGGAAAGAGCGTTGCCGGCACATGCGAGATGTCAGAATATTGTGATTTGGGATAGCAGCTGGATAACAAGGATAAGCATGTTAGAGAATGGAGGGTAAGTCAGATTAATAGTGGGAAAGGTGAAAAGGTAACACAGATAGGAACATAGCTTCATTATAGATCTGGTGCTCCCTGACCTAATTACTGTTTAGGTGCCAGCTTACAATTCTAACTCAAGGTGTCAGCCACTTGGATATCATCTATTCCAACTCAGGCTCGAATAGGTGGACTCTTTATCTGAAGCAATTACAGTGGCCATGAATAATAACCTCTAAATGCATAACAATTATCTCTATCCATGACTATCCTCACCTTAGCTAGGAATGCAGAGCAATAGGAGTGCACCTGGAGAGCAAAACAGTTGGTGCTGAGGAGCCAATGATTACACAACACAGGACAAGAATTTTACTTTGGGGTAGCTCTAATTTGCTTTCATGAGCTGATCACTTTGTGCTCTGCAGCAAATGTGTTCTTGGAGTGTATCTTCTGGTTTACCTTCCTTCCAAAAATCATTCATTCAGGAATGTTTCTGCAATGCAAACCAAAGCACAGTAAGTGGTGATGGGAGATCTGCTTCCCAAGTATGCTCCTAACCTGAACCAAAGTGCTACTGTAGGTACACACAATGTGCACTGTATGACCATATTCAAAGCACTAAAAAGCTGAGGAAAGAAGCTCTACAAAAATGATTCCTCAGCAAAGAGTTGTTATGGGCTCATAGTGAATGTCTGGGAAAAACTTTTTGTGAAGCTACAAAATTACTCTGACGAACAAGTTCACAAAGGTAACCTGAGGCGCTCTCTCAAGCTAAAAACCAAACTAAACAGTAAAAAGCCTCTCAAAAATAACCTCACCACAGTTACAGAGATTTCTGAAGGAATCTATGTGCTTGCCTCTTGCCTTTAAAAGTTATATTCTTGATATGGAAATTAAAAACTGATAATACTCAGGACACCACAGGACTAAAAACCTGAAATACTGGAGGCGTTTCTCAGAAACACCAGAAAAAGACACACAGAGATGGCTAATCCAGGAACTATGAGACAACCCAGCTAGTTCTCATCTCCCTGAAATCTCCCCAAAGAAAAGAAACACATTCTGCCCACACACACCCAAAGAGTGGAAACTTGCAATTACAGACTACAAAACTAACATCCACTTTATGATCATCGCTACTGATATTTTCAATAACTTCCTCTCCAAAATGCTACCAGCTTCTAAAATCATAAAGTAACACACAAAGTCAATACTCAATAAGCCAGAGAAACTACATGATCCCTTTGCTACATATTTACAGGTGGTTGAAGTGTTAAATAATGTATTGATAAAATTTTATGTCATACTAAGCAAAGTGACAGCTGCTTATTGAATATCTATCACATATTTTTTTTATAGTAAGAAAAAACAATCAATGGACCTGAGAGCACTTTTCAAGAAAAAAACCCACATGAACTGTATCAGAATGCTGCAGAATATTTCCTTTATAGCATGTTTTCACTCACAGACTCTCTAAACTAGAAGCTTTGAATGTGCACTCATTGTATCTTCCTCCCTTATTCTGCCTGTTTTCATAGAAATGAAATGTTTGCACGTTTTGTAAACTATGAACAAGCAAACCTTGATTTTACAGTTCAGACCACCTCCTGATGCTTTACAGACAACAAACCGAGGAATAGTCAGCAGCTCTCAACTTCAGTTGAAAACTGGATTCTATATGGATTAAAAATTACTTATTGCTATTTATTTGGAAAGATCCTTGGTGCTTAAATAATCACTGTATAACCAATGAGTCAGTTCAGAGAAGGCAGACATTCAGCTGATGTAATTGTAACACATCCAATCTGTTGGGACAAGTTGGTCTCTTGGCTACACACCTGTGACCAGAGAAGACAAAACACATTGCAGCCAACCACTATTTCTTACAACATGAGAAACTGCAGGGTACTCACTGACCTCAGCTGACACAGATCAAATTTTCACACAGTGTCTAATTTATGGAACTTGCTGCCATAGGATGCTGTTCAGGACAAAAGTAGAAATAGATTAATACAAATAAAAAGGAATCAATTAATGAGGGAGAGATTCGGTGATTAATACAACTCTCCAGATGTACCTTTTATTGGTAACTACCTGGCTATGAAAGGAGAGAAGCAGTCCAGTGCCCAGTATGGAATGGATAAGTACATCCAGTTCCTCTTCAAAGTGGTTTAAACTGGATTAGGACCCGGGGAGTAAGTATCAGCACATAACCCCATGACACATCCAGAAATTGAGTTGATATATGGCAAGTGGTCTCTTTAATAAATCGTACTCACTACCTACAATCTCTCTTTTTGATTGACTCTGGTCTCCCAAATCAACACATTTAAACATTCAGGATAAGTAGAAAATAGAGTACAACAGTGCTTTCTGCCTTTCAAAAGCATATACAGGTTAGGTAGGGAAGGGGGAAGAAAAAATGTAAGTAGTTCTACCTTTTACTTTAGATTATGCCTCTCCAGACATGAGAGAGAAGGGCCAGGGAACAGTCTCTGCCCACAGTCCATTCACAAAAATGTAATTTCATTACAGGTACAGTGTTTGTCTGCTCAGAAAAGTCACAAGATCAAAGCTAACAATGTACCATTTATTCTTCTCTGAAACTCTTACAGATACTTTCTTCACCAACACAGCGTATAAAGCAAAACCATGACCCCAGTGTCACAAATAATACCTTTACAGGTTTTTCAATAACACAAACTGGCTGTACAAAATTCAGTCTCCAACTCTATTAATCTGTATCCAATATTCAAGTCTGCTCTTTTCACAGAAAAAGAGAGACTTGGCAATTCCATACACTTGAAAAAGGTTTTCCACAACTCACTGAAGTTTTTCTTGAAGATATTACAATACTGTGAAAGGCAAGCAGCAATAGTTACTTTTAAAAATCCATCTACCTCTAAATTACCAGTATTTTTCAAGTAGCTTTTCAAGAATTTTTTTTTTTAAAACCCAGAAAGATTGTACATTTGAGAATGTGCACTTTTGCAGTGAAAATTAACCTTGGATAATTTCATATTGGCATCTTTGTTTTCTATGCAATAATTTTATAGCAAACATAAGACTACTATTTCATAAAGTTTATTTTGTTTTTCTGTGATGAGGCAACATTCTGCCCTGTACAGAAATTGCATTTAGCATTTGTATGGTATGCCAATGTCTAACACCTCATTTAATTTAGAAAAATTAACCCAAAACCAATAAAAAGTAATTTCTTTGTGAAGTGCTAAACTAGGCTAGAGAAATGTGCAAACAAAGCCTTCTCTTCCAAGTATTTACGCATCGTCAGCATGCTTTAATATAAATTTCCACCCTGCCTGTCCTCCCCTGAAGCAATGCATATATGACAACATTTCAGAGCGTATTTTAATGGGATTTTCCAGTCAACCAAAAATCAAATTGCATAGAAGTTATGAAAGAGTCATAAACACATATTTCATCTTATTGAATTATATGGTAACTAGGCAAAAAGATAATGAGGCACAACGCCTTTACAGATTTTATTTTCTGTCACACTGGGGAAGTGCATGGAGAGCACACAGAAAGTTGTACACCACCAGAATCCACAGAACAGTCGCAGTAAAACAGAAGGGAAAACAGCCCTACAAATCATGAAAAAAACCAAAAGATAAAGTTTTAAATACTATTATTTCCCTCTCTCAACACCCACAGCCATTACACCTCACATCAACTTTACCCAAATTTCCAAACACGTGAAGATGCACACATTATTTTACTGTGTTGCACTTAATTTTTTCTGAGTAGGACTTCAACAAACCTACACACAAAAGTACTCCAGCTCATTTATGCATTTGGGGTATAGCAAAATATGTTTTGGCTTCAGCCTTGAAGAGGAGTTAAACAATTTCTCCTCCTTTCCTGCCACTACTACCCATCCTTTATTGGGGATCAGACCCCCAACGTGGCTGATGCAGTTCTGTGCTCTGCACTTCAGCTTTGTCCCTCTCCCACTGAACTCCTTCTCCTGCTCTACCCGCTGATCTCAGGATGGCCACAGAAAGGAAATACAAACTTTCCAGACTCTGCCACTAAATCCAGCCACTCAGGGAGTTTTGCATCCCTTCTTAGCTACCTCAATAACAGATTACATTTGGTTTAGCAAGACTGAATTCAAGGATCAATTTTTATTTTAAATGAGTGTAATTCAGTAAGAATTACTTAAAATGCAAAAACTGACATCAACAGTCTTTCTTTTCCAAGGGTGTTAACACAGTTTTCCTATTTTGAGATTGCTTTCCTTCAGTAAAAAGGGCTTTTGCGTCTGTGTTTCCTTGTGACCTCTAGTCCAATTTTACTCATGGTTCCTCCCGATCAACTACTACAGAACAGTAGAAAACCTTAAATTCATGGAAGTTCTAAAGAAAGCACACTGGGCTAGAGGATGGAGGCATTCTGAACATCATAACTCGAGAAAAGACTGGAAGATGAATTGACATCTAATTCAAACTGTTATTTATGAAGAAATAAATATCACAGTAAAACTCTAAGTCACAGTTGATCAATCACGCAGCATGAATCCATATTTACTACTATCAGGTCTTACTTATAAGGAGTTTTCTGCACTTTCCAGCACCACTAGAAAACACTAGTGCAGTTCTCAAAACTAAAACAATAATTCCACTGTTCCTCTTCTATTCCTTATAAAGCAAGTCAGTACAATACCCATTCTCCCTGAGTAGGAAGCACAAAAATGTATGTAACAAAAATAATTCAGAGGATGTTCGCTTTAGAAATCAGTTTTAAAAGACTTAAGGCAAGAAAATTTTACACATATTGAAGTTCCTACAACTCATATGCCAAATTAATGTGTCAAATTTGTGTGCAATTAACTCTTTTTGGAGATATAATTTATCTTAGTTGTGTCACAAACATACAGAATTAAAATAAAGTTAGCTCTTGAAAACTTCATTCACAACTGACAGATCCTCTACAGAATCTGACACGTCTAACATTCTGTTCTTGGGAGATTTAAAAGGGTGTTCCCTGCACTCCCTGATAAAGCTGAACACCTACTCCAGCACATAGAAAGTGGAGGAGTCTTCTAATGCAAAATATACATCACTGATATTTTTGAGATCTGGTAATTCATTCACATATCCAGTACACTGCAGAAGTCATTGAAGAAATCACAGACACGCTGTTCATGAGCAGGTGCATCTTCCCCTTTTGTGTAGATCACTTCACTCACACAAAGTTTCACAGAACCATAGAGCAGCCCAGGTTGGAAGGAATGTCAAAAGATTGTCTGGTCCAGTATTTCATGGGAAAGGGTGCCCCGATGAGGTTATCTAGCACCCTGTCCAACTGCATCTCGAAAAACTCTAGTTATGGGCACTTCACCTTGTTCTTGGGGAGGTTGTTCCAGTGAATGATAGATCTCACTATAAAAAGTTTATTTCTTACATTGAGATGAAAACTTTGATCAAACCTTTGCCAAGAGTTCCTAATGAACAGCCATAGTGAAAGTGCTTTGATACTTCCATTTCTGAGACAATTGCAGGTCTGATGAGCTTGTAGTTGGGCACTTTTCCATTCACCCTAAGTGGCTTTTCCATGAAAGAGGAGTTTGTTCACCTTCTCACTTTCTTTATTATTCTAAAATAAAACAGATCAGCTGCCTGGTTCAGTTGACTGCAGAGCACTGAGTGTTAGTGCCAGCACAAGGGAAGCAGTCAAAATGCAAAACCTAGCAAGGATGCAGGGGAAAAGGAAAAACTCCTGTTTTCAGGCAGCAGGAGAAGCTTAGATCAGTTAAGCTGCTTACAGAGCCACACACTAAATATGCCATGCCTTTATTCTGCTGCTGCCCACAGCTCTGACAACCAACAGTAGCAAAGAGAAAACAGTACAGCGAGTCCATTCCATTTCTCATACTCAGAACTAACTGCTTAGCAGTATTGAAATAAAATATCATGGACTGTGCTAATTTCAGCGGCCACGGGAGAAATCTATCGGAAGACTGGCAAGAGATTTAACTAATTCTGCCATTGAAACCTCATTTAACCCTTCCCCATAGCCATGAGAATGAAGACTAAGGAGAGAAAGATAAACAGAAGGTTTCTTCTCCTCCCAAGTTTATTCAGTAAATAGTTTGAAGAGTAATAGTCTGCAAATAAAAGCTGAAGAATACAAACAAGGTCAGTAAAGAGCTCACTGATAAACCCAGAGATACAGTCCAGTGCAAAAGTTCACATGTCTGATAAAGCCACTATTTATAAATTTTCCTGGTAGGATTCCATAAACTGCTTTCACACCAGAAAGCTAACAAACCTGCACTTTTTGAGTCATTCTTCAATGCCAAGCTAGAAGCATTTAGAAATACAGCTAATTATAATAAATATTACAGTTTAGACAGTTATGTTAAACAGTTAATTTAGCGATAAGGATTTTAATGAAGAACTGCTGTAAAGTGAATCCTGAAACTGGCCCACCCATTGTTGTACCAGAGGAAAACAAATAGCTCAGCAAAACAGGAACATCCAGAATTACCACAATTCTTGGTGTAAACAAACAAACAAAAAATCTCACCTACCTAGAGTTCTGGCAAACACAGATTTTCTGCAGTTTTAGGCAACAAAAGGAATACTTCACCAGGATTAAGTAGTTTTATCTACAATAAACTACTCCAATCCTACACTTCACTTAGTGTCTCTGATTTTAGCATCACTCAATTTGACCATGCTTGGAGTAATCACGTAGGTACAGCCTGACCACTAAGATGAAAAGCTGGAAGTTTGTTAAATGAGTGATCTTCGAACATGAGATGCCAGCTTTCAGAAGTCATTTCAGAAGTGACATGAGAAGGCTGATTTAAATGCTTTAAACGAAACACTCCACTGAGCAGGTACAAAGCACAATGTAATGAGTAAAATGCAAGGGATCTCAAAGATCTTGCAAGATGCAATTGCTGAACAGTCTGTCTCTCCTTCATGTAAAGACATCTATGCTCAAAAAATTAATATATTTACATAAAGCAACATTCCTGGTTTGAAAATGGTCAACACTTCTTGTGCTACTACATTGTCCAGTAGTCTCAGCCCTGAATGCTGACTCCAACATATTGAGCTGTGAAAACGTCTTTCTTGCCTGATTTTACAAATGTATTTCTGAACAGATGCCTAACTTTTATCCAAAGTTAAAAATATTTTACATAACAATTATGTGTCATTAAAGTAAACTACGGGTTTCCTTAACCTGCAAAAATCCATGGTGTGATTTTAGGTGCTTAGTACGTAGTTTCTTCAACTCTCAGTATGAAGACAGGCTTTGCTTTTGTAACGTGGCCATTCTAATAATAGTATTTAGCAACCTTGATTAAAACACAGATTATTTGATAATCAGTACCATCAAAAGTGTCAGCAAGAGAAGAATGGGTTAAGTGTATTTCAGACATCACAAATGTATATCAAATTTTACTTAACAAGAATCAGTAAAACAAGCAAAGTTAAACAAGGAAAGGGCTGGGTATTGTCAGATTAGATTTTAAAAGGTCAAACAGCTACCAACATCTGAACTGAAATAGCTGGCAGGAGAACACACGAGACATTAGGTCATTCAATCCACTCCCTTGCCAGCTCTGTAGGATTCTCTACCGCATATTGCAAGTGCTTTTGTTTATAATGTGGAAGAGAAGAGGAAGCAATGGTGGGGGGAAGAGAGTAGATTGTCTTTGGAGGCTGGAGCAAAACAACCATTAAAGAAACAGGAGCCAGAGAAAGGCAGCATCCTGGAAACACAGCTGCTGGGAGTTCAGGAAAGAGCAAAATGAAAACCAGCAGCAAAGTTCAGCACAGAGTTGAGAAACTGAAAGCAAAAACTCGTAATAGGATGGTGCAAAAAAATTTAAAACTCTTGCCTATAGGAATCTGGTGTCATTTGTTGAGTAAGTGGGAAGTAATAAAGCATGTAAGGCTTACTGGAAAAATGGAAGAGGGAAGTGGAGGAGCAAAATGGCTTAGTTTTTCCTAGTACTCATACTTGGGGTAAGCGGTACCAACCACACCTCTTGTGTCCTGCCCATCCAGCTGTTTCTAAGAGCCAGATAAGAGTTAGATGAGTTTTTTCCCAACCTGATTAATTCTGTGATCTGCCTCACCAGAAGAATACGGAAATGGTTACGCTATCACAAGTGAGGGAGGTCACAGAGGCAAACAGAACAAAATGATAGACAAGAGGATCACAGGAAAAGGGAGCTGTTTAAAATGACAGAGCAAACAAAAATGGTTCACAATGCTGTAGCCTAAAGTAAGTTAGCACTCCCTTGAAGTATATTTTATCCTGCTTTGGCCACAGAATTTATTCATGACTCTGGATAAATTACCTAAAAATGCGCTTCCAATGTGGACACCAACTAAATGCATTTTATTTTAGGGATGTCTCTCTCAAAATCTGAGTGCTTGATTTGCAAAAGCAACCTAGGCTTAGACCACATATTCGATTTACTTGCACCTGTGCACTTCATACAATGCAGGACACTCAACTCAATACCCTGAAAAATTTAGATCCTAGCTGGACCAGATTTAGTCTCCATTCTTCATGTGGAACGCGAGGATGATTTCCTTGTCTTAGGAGACTTTTGTCAATTAAGGGGGGAATATGTTGAGTACTGAGATACTAATGTGATAAGCACAACAGAAGAAACAACGAAAGTTGTAATTCCATAGTCAAAGCAGCATCTGATGCAGATTTGAGTCATTGAGAAATGTCTCAATGTCACACAACCAAAGTAATGAGGATGAGACCAAATACTTCATCTCTTTAATACCTTGAGTATAACATGATTTTTAATGCAATAAACAATACGTTATTAATAGAAAACCACAGTTCAATCTAGATGTATGAAGAGACTGAATTAAAACTAACTTCAAAACTTCAGTTCTTCGTTTGTGTTTCTGGAAATGACACTGTTAATATAGTTACTCTGACTGTGTGTAACTATCCACTTCTAATGAAAGAAAACTGGTATCACCAAGTTATATTCTAAACACCTGCACATATTATAACCAGATGCAACACTGCTGTTTTGAATAATACATTAGTTGGACACAAATTTCTGGATGAACTTGCATGAGAAAGGGATAATCCACATTTCACCCAGGGATTTCCTGGTATTTGCTAGTTCCAAGAAAACAGAAATACTAGGAATCCCAGGTTCTAACCTAATCTGTTTTGGAAAATAAAGTTTTCTAGTCTAAAAGAGGTTGAAGTGAGATGGCTGAACATGTGAGAAAAATCTCCCTCTTGTTTCCATTCAGTACTCTCACAAAGAAGTTCCCCATCCCCTGTTCTCTGGCTCCCAGTCTCACTCCCCATCTCACTCCCGTGGTCCAGAAAGAACTACTCTTGCAATCTCACTCACTTTTTCTGGATAAATCTCCTCAGACTGCTCATCACCTCTTGCACTTGTAAACCTCCCCCACAACTGCTTTATCAGTGGCAATCCCTCTGTTCAACACAAGGGCCAGAATGCTCAACATCCTCATTGCACAACCCCTTTATGCAGGTATGTGTGTGCCTGTGTGTACATATACAGATGTGCATTAAAAAACCAGGGCTTCTACATGCATACCTATTCATTTATGTAGAACTAAAAAAAAAACTCTTTCCCTCCTCATCACACGTTTCCTTGAGCCAATATAAGCATCTCTATGGCAGTGCAGAGAAACAGATGTGATTAGGAACTAAGTTAATCATAAAGAGTGTTTGAAAGGTCGGTGTGAATCTGTGGGTAATGCTCCGTGCTACTACACCCCACTGCTGTATCAACAATGGTGCCAGCATAGGGATAAGATGGTACAGAAGATGGTAATGAGCAGAAAAAGAACAATTAGGGTTTTTTTCAGTGACAGCGACAGTCAGTAGTAATAATGAATTTAACATCTTGATTTTAATCTTGAACACTGACATCTGCACAACTGTCCCTCTTCCCAGTCTTATCTATGAAAACTTGACATTCTTTCAAGTGTCTTCATGTGCTTATGCTTATAGTCTTCTTCCCTTTACTCACTGGCTCCATTCCTCTCTGGTTTGTTCCCAACAAGCTCAATCACTGCCGGCTCTCTCACCACTCAACCAACGC
The DNA here is from genome assembly GCA_013400975.1 of Atrichornis clamosus. Taxonomy (NCBI): domain Eukaryota; kingdom Metazoa; phylum Chordata; class Aves; order Passeriformes; family Menuridae; genus Atrichornis; species Atrichornis clamosus. Next base: position 58,163 of record WBMZ01011160.1, read on the forward strand.
AACACTCAATCCCAGCTTCAGCTGTGGTAACACTGAGGCTCCCTTTGCCCCTCCTGTTTCCTGTGGTTATGGACGAATTGTTCCCCTGCCAGGACCAGGCCTAGGAGAGGTCCATCAGAGCCCGGGAGGGTCAGGCTCATTCCAAACACACCTTCCCACCACCAGCATCCACAGTTTCAGCCACACCTGCCCGGGCCACCGCAGCTCCAACGCAGGCGAGGCCTTTGGGTGACCCTGCCGGCAGTGGAAAAAGTTTGAACAGGAATACGAAAGCTTTGGACGGCTGCAGCTGTGCTCTGTGGGTTTTTTTGGGGGTGGTGTTTTTTAAAACCTTCAAAGAAAAATGTATTGGCTGCTTAATTTGGAGAGAATCGCTAACCTCTTCCAGAAGAGAAATTCCGCAGAATTCTCCCTTTGTTTCATACAGTCCACACATTTTCTTAGCCGGCTTAACTGGAAACGGCACAAACCCCCTTGAGAGGAGTTTCCCGGGCGGCTCCCGGCCGCCAGAGCCCAGCGACGGACGGAGGGCTGCGGGGCGCCTTCCACGCCCCCTCCCCTCCCCTCAGGAGTCTCCCCACCGCCCCCGGGCAGCCCCACGCGGGACCCCCGCCCCGGGTGCTCCCTCGGGGCACCGCTCCCGCCGGCCCCGCGCCAGGCAGCCCCTTCCCGCCCGCACCCACCGCGCCGCCCGCACTCACCGCGCCGCCCGGGT